>RCNN01000039.1:0-114301 GCA_003667245.1 Heterostelium multicystogenum | reverse complement strand
CCTTCTGGCTTTTTGTGCAATCTATTCTCACTCTCGATGTTGAGATATCAACGTGGAACCATGCACATTCCATCAATTGTCTAATCTATAAATAGTTTTGTAATTGTTATGAGATTAGTAAGTTTATCAACTATTTTGACCTTTTGAAAATTCATACTTTATCTAAATTTGAGAACCATCATCTTTAAGGTTAACCGAACCAGGCCAAAACTTTACCGAATTGCTCCATGTTTAACAAACCTCTTCTTCTTGACCTCCAACTCCCTTTGGTGGACTGACAATGATTGCTTTAAGACACTTGAAAGTTGAGTTCGATGGTGGAACCATTAAGGTTTGGTGAGAATTGGAGGAGATCCGGACATGCTTGGTGTTAGATTGCATTAGTCAAACCGACAAAGTTTGCGACTACATTGAGGAAATCTTTCCAAGCTTGCTTCATCAACATGTTTTAAAGTGATTCTTCCACATGATGGCACCATATTCGTCTGGAATAGAGAGATCGATGATGATTACCCTCGAGGGTAGATACAATCTCACTGAAAACTGGACGTACATCTGGGATGGGTCCCAGCATTTCATAATTAATTGGCTTCAATGATTTTGGACAATCGTCTGGAATAGGGTGGACGGACAACCTTCTCACAGATTGCTGAAACAAATTTATAAAAGTTTTCAAAATTCTGGGAATAACTCTTGTCTAGTTGTAAATTTGCCATAAAACCAAACCAAAACTGTATACATCTGCCTTTTCATTAAATAGTTTTCCTTGTAATACTTCTGGAGCCATCCACAATGGTGTCTAAAAATGAACATTTTAAAATCACATCTGATATTAGCCAAATGACCGAGCCGATCAAAAATTGTATAGATTGATACATACACCCTTTGGCACCATCTTGACCGTCCTTTAAATTTTCACCTCTTTGCTTAATTTGTGACAAACCAAAAATCACATACTTTAAGAGTTAAGTTTTGAATCTACTAACAAATTAGATGTCTGATCGAGAAGTTAGTGGGGAGTCACCTGAAATACTGATATTGATTGCTGATAATTACCTTTAGATCTCTGTGAATAAAAACTGGATTGGAACTGTGCAACCAAAGAACACCCAATGCAGCATCTTTGGCCATCTTCATACGTGTAATCAATGGTAATTTAAATATTTGGATCCAGGAGCAATGTTTCTAAATTACCTTTCATCAACTCTGTACAAATCATCAACTTTCCTGGCAAAGAGGTGCATGCACTAAAGATAAACCATTAGAAAAAAGCGCTTTCGTTGTACGTATCCATATGAGTTGGACTTACCCCAAGAAAAGTACGATGTTGGGATGGAAAAATTTTGCTCATGATAGCAACTTCCTTTCTAAAGTCTTTAAGAGTCTTCTCGTCGACTTGCTTCAACATAACTTTGACAGCTACATCCTTTTGACGACAACGTCCCTTGTAGACAGTACCAAAACTACCATCACCCAAAATTGATTCAGTTTGGATTTCAAACTCTGAGATTTCTGGTGGTCCACTGATATCTGGTTGTTGATAATTGTTTGCCATTTCTATATGTAGTTGATATTGTTGATGCTGTTGCTGTTGTTGTTGTAAATACTTGAAATATCTATAATTATAAAGTTTTATTTGATATTCAGAAATAAAATTAGTATTTTGGTTAAAACTACACATTCTAAACTTTCAATTATAACTATTGTAATCAATAATGATGTATATGTTGATACTCATTACAAACTAAAGATGAACTACACGACACCACAAAATCATATTTTATTATTATTATTATAAATTTATTAGACCATTTAAATTAGGGATCCTAATGATAGTAACAATAATAACAAGTATAAAATAAAAATAAGATTCTATTGATAATGACACATGCTAACCCTATAGTCTATTTCTATCTATCAATCTATCAATCTAACTTCTCTATCAAAATAAATCTATCAATAAGTTCTTCTAAATAAGCTGAGTCAGATGACTAAACACTTATTTATTTGATTGAGTAGTATACCTTTAAATTATTATAACACTTGATGACTGGTCATCTCAATAACCATTTATTATCTATCTCTTCAAAAGATAAAAAGCAAAAAAAAAAACAAAAAAAAAACAAAAAAAACAAATGAAAGACATGTATAAAAAAAATCTACCTACTTTTTTACTTTATATATATTATTACTGTAGTATTATAACTATATTAATTGTTACTATATCTATCTATAATATACTATTCTACTTGTATATTTATTAGATAAATAGTTTCTTAATAGGTATGTCGATAGTAACAAAATAATCGCGACTAAAATGCTATTCACGTTTTTTTTTTTCCGCCAACAGTATTATTGCTAAATGAGTTTGTTGTTGAACTGCTGCTCTTCTGCTGCTACGTCTAGTTTTACTTTGTTGTTGCTGCTGCTGTTGCTGTTACTGCACCTCAGTAATTACTATTGTTTAAAACAGTTTGATAGAAGATTATATTAATATATTTATATATACTAATACTAATACAACTTGAACTTAGCAACTACATACTCCTTTTGTGATGTTTTGATTTTTTTTTTTTCAAATTTCAAATTTTTTATTTTAAAAAATATATTTTTTTAATCTATCTTTAGCCATGTTTTTGAATTCAACTCACTAACAATAACGATATAATTAATTCGATTAATTATGTTATCCTATCTATTTATTGAATGGTAATCAAGTTAACTTGTATAGAGATAAAATAATCTATTAAATTTAATTAATAATAAAGTAGTTTTAATTTTTTTATTACTATTTTATTTTTAACTAATATCTAATCAAATAGTTATCTCTATAAGACTATTATAATGTATTAATGTAGTTATTGTTATAGTTAAACATCAATAAAATAACTACAAATCTTGATAAATAAATAAAATCAAAGAACAAATATTATAAAGATAAAAAAACATATTTTATTATAATAAAACAAATCAACAACTAATAATAATTTGAGCAGATAGAGTTGTTTTAGTTGTTTTTTTTCCTGTAAAAATCTATATTAATTTAGATCTATTATTATTACTCTATTGTATATATGGTTCATGCAAACCAATATATTTATATATTGGATCGCATACAATGCACCAATTTTAAACGTTACTTAATTTTGTTTTTTATTTTTTGTTTTTTTGAAAATCACACAGCAACAAAGAAGTTGTTTGTTGTGTTTGCGAAGTTTTCTTTTTTTAAAAAGTTTTATCTTTTTTTTCTCCAATCCAATTTGATTTATTATCTAGTATTATTAAATTATAATTAGACTGTCAGTCAAAGCAGATAGATTGTTATAACAATGTCAAAGCAAAAGTTTAATTTGAATGATATTATGACTGTCAAGCCATCGAACTTGCCATCCGCTCCACGTTCAACTTATGACGATGAGCCACAGACTGGTGGTGGTTATGGTAGAGACAGCTACGGTAGTGGTTACCGTCGTCCAACCGGTCCATCATTTGGTCCATCTTCAACAGAGTCCACCCAACAAAGTAAATATGATCATTTCAATTGTTAGATAATCAGCAGAAGAGCAGCAGCTGATTGATTGAGCGGTTTTTTCAACACAGGAAAGTCGTACCAGAGGAAGATGATTTCCCAGCTTTGGGTATGCAAGCTAAGCCAAAGAAGACTCCAACTGAGAAGAGACGTGATTCTCCACAACAGGGTGGTGCTAAAAACGATCCATTCGGTGGTGCTCGTCCAAGAGACTCACCAACCCAAGGTACTGACAACAACGACTCTCCAAAGGGTGACGTAGATACCCAAGACAGAAACGATCAACCATCAGAGGAAAGAAGATCATACGACAGAGATGGTGACAGAAGACCATTCGACAACAGAGGTGGATACGGTGGTGATAGAAGAGACAACAGAGGTGGATACGGAGGTGAAAGAAGATACGACGACAGAGACAACAGAGGTGGATACGGTGGTGATAGAAGAGACGACAGAGGAGAAAAACAGATCACCCTTCAACTTCTCCAGAAGAAACAACAACTACGATCGTGATGGTGGTGAAAGAAGATACGACGACAGAGACAACAGAGGTGGATATGGTGGTGAAAGAAGATACGAAGACAGAGATAACAGAGGTGGATACGGTGGTGAGAGAAGATACGACGACAGAGACAACAGAGGTGGATACGGTGGTGAAAGAAGATACGAAGATAGAGATAACAGAGGTGGAAACCCATTTGGTGGAAACAGATACTCAAGAGACGGACCAAGAAACTATGAAGAGAGACCACCACGTGAAAGCAAGGTCGATTCTTTGGACAACTGGAGAGGTGGTGAAGCTGTAGAGACCAACGCATTCAAAAAGAGCGGTGAAAGAAGAACTGGTGGTGGATTCGAAAGAAGAGACAACAGAGGATACAACAATGAATACAGAGGTGACCGTGACAACTACAGACCACCAAGAGGTGACAGACCACCAGCATCATCCGACAGTGCCCCAAGAAGCGATGAGTAAATTAATCCAACATTAGCCAAGTCAGCCATGATACCAGCAACAACATTTGTGAAATTAGTATTCCATCCAGTTACATTTTTTTTCATCATCTATCATCATCAACCAACATAAAAACAAAAAAAATACATCTTAAGACCACAACAAAAACATTAGATTTTGAAATAACTTATTATGTCGATTCAAATAGGTTATATAATTTAAAAAATATAAGAATCTTATATATTTTATCAATCCTGTTTTAATAAAAAATTACCATTTGAAATTATAAATAGACAAACACAAAAAAACCTGATCAGAAAAGATGAGTTTTAAAAATTTATTCACTTTGTTGTGTCTGATGATCAGATAGATGAAGTACTTTATTGCTTTACATATAGGAGCTGGATATCATTCAAAGAAACTTGAAAAGACATACAAGTCTCTGATAGATAGAGTACTGTCCACGTCTGTTGAGCTTGTCAATTCGAATCCAACAGACTATCCCAATGCCCAATCTATCTGTGAGTTGGTCATTGCACAACTGGAAGATGATCCTTTAACAAATGCCGGTCGTGGCTCCAGTTTAAATAGAGATGGCGAAGTGGAGTGCGATGCAAGTATAATGGATGGCCAGTTTTATTGTCGGTGCTATCAAGATGATGCTTGTTTTACCCACCAGGGCACTGTAACAACAACTAAGAGAGCGAGCAAGCAGAGATGTGGTGGAGGACTCTGGGCTGGTGTTGGTGCTGTCAATGGTGTATGTAATCCAATTAAGCTAGCTAGTTCATTGGTGAGGAAGCAACAAAAGTCGCTCACCAAGTCATTGGGCAGAATTAGACCCATGATGTTGGTTGCTGATGGCGCTAAAGAGTGGCGGCTAACCACAACCTTGAAACATACGATAGAAACTCACTTATGGGAGATCCTCTCATCACTCAGCAATCAAATATATCATACTTGAATCATTCATCAAGATTGGATTTACACAGAACTACAAAGCATCAACAATCTGAGGAATATGGAACGGAAACAGATTATCATTATGGAGAAGATAGTGAGATGTATCAAGACAATGATAACACTATATATTATGACACAGTCGGCGCAATTGTAGTCGATGAAAATGGACATATAGCATCTGGTGTTTCTAGTGGAGGTATTTCACTCAAACATAGAGGAAGAGTTGGAGAGGCTGCTATTTTTGGAAGTGGCTGCTGGGCACAGGATGAATTATTTATAGAATCAAATGAAGTAGCAGTACCTGGTATTGCATGTAGTAGCACTGGAGTTGGCGAACATATAATGAGATCAATGACATCAAAACAGTGTTGTCAATCAATGATCAATACTCCTTATGCGGATTTAGCAATCAAATCATATTTTGAAAATGAATTACTAAATCATTCTGATTGTTTCTTTGGAATCGATCCAATAATAAAGAAATCGTGCTCCAAAGAACTTAAAGGAATGGATATTATTGGAGAAGAAGATGATGATGAAGAAAGTGAAGTGGATTATTTGACACAATATAATGGATCTGGTGAAGAGAGATTGGCTGGTGTTATAGCAATTAGAAAGCAAACAAATAGAACAAGTGGACAAATGGAAATTGAATTGGTTTGGGCACACTCCACGTATTCGATGGGTATTGGATATATAAGTTCCAAAGATAATTTCAAGCCACACAGTATAATTTCAAGGTTAAATGATGATAGTCCCGTTGGACAATGTATAGAGCTTTCATCAACTCAAATAAATCTTTAACAACTTTGATTGATAAATAATATTTATTTTCCGATTGGTCATTCATTCTTTCGGGTTACCTCCATGCTGAGCACAAATACCAGTTGTGAAATGAGTGGTGCCTTTAATCAAAGCTTTACAAAGATAACACTGCTGTGCTTTGCATTGTTGACATATCAAATGGTTGTTGTTATCGTGGCGGAACATCACTGACTTGCATCTTCCACAATTGGAACGACCTGTGACAGGTCTCAGGTTTATACGATGCATATTTATAGCTGGTAACATCATATCTCCACCTGGAATTTCAAATAATATGCATTTCTTTTGGAAATGATCATATCCACTAATTACAGTGAGACAAACCCAACAAATTATGCGGTGACATGATGTACAAACGACTTTATTGCCTATTAAAATTAGAGTAAGTATTTAATGATAATTATAAATATTGTCAATACTTACATCCTTCATATTTGTTAATAACAATACCACAACCGGGACAAGGTTTATAAAATTTGTTGAAGCTTATAGTTTCTTCAGTTTTATAGACTGGAGCAATCTCTCTTATTGTATGTTTATAATCACAAGGTGTTCCAGGATGCCATTTTTTGGAACATAGTAAACACATTGAATAATAACATTTCTCACAAAATGCTAATATATTTTGTTTGAGTTAATATTGAGCGTTTTTGTTTACAAAGGTTCTACTTACTTGATCTCGTGTGTGGTTCGAGTTTTGCCCAACCTTTGCATCTGGTACATTCGACGAATCCACATGTCTTTTTGATGGCAGATTGATATTTTGCAAAATCTTTTTCAGAGACACACTTCTGGACAATGTTTTGGTCGATTGGTTGGGCACAAGTGGGTTCGGAGCATTTGATCTGTCTGATTTCGCCACTTTCAATATTTAGTTTACATATTTGGGTGGTACAACTACGACAAGTAAAGTGTGAGCACGATAACAAATCAAAGTTAATACCTTCGTCATCACAAAAGCAAATTGGACATGTGTGGACGGATGTGTTGAAAATCAACTTGGATTCATGTGAATTGTGGGCCAAAATGAGTGGGAGAGCGGACATTAAACTAGTCCAATCTTCGTGGCACTCCCATATGCAGTAGTTGGTGAGTGGAGATTCAAAGTCGACAAGAGTATCGCTGAGTGTCAATTCCTTTTCAATGTCCAGGAAGGTAAATAAGTTGTTCTTTATCCAATCTACATATTAAAAATAACAAGCTCTCCACTTTCCCACATATTTTTAAGCTCTCTAATAATTGAATCCATTTGTTTGAGTGATAACCCTACATTATTTAGATTAGAGAAAATACAGAGAATGGATACTGTTATTAAACTTACAGCAACAAGAGATCGCTAGATTGGGTGATACATCATCTGGGTAGCCTCGTGGTAGCTCGAAACCAAGGGTGATATTTGGCATACAGACAATTGGATAGGTTTTTGCTTTGGGATAATGATTCTTTTGGTGTCGGAAGATGTTGAGGTTGTCGAGGTTGTAGCCAAATCGTCTGATTCCAATTCAGTCGACTCTGGCGCCTCAGGTGTCTCAGTTGATCTTATTACAAAATTTTCTGGCACATTGACTTTGATTTTGATCTAAAAAAAATAAGTTTGAAATCTCAAAAATTAGCATATCTTTGCAGAAGTTTAATATATAAAATACAAATGTTAATATTACTCTATAACAGTTTTGTTGATGACCATCTGGAGTCAAACTATCATCGAAAATCGATTTTAGAATGTCGATCTCTTGAACTCTTAAATCATACTCTTCCTCTTTCATTTGCCATCATTATATTTGACATCTTATCAGCTAACATTTCCATTTGAGATTAATCACTGTACTTTGCTTTTTTTAAATACAACTTTGTTGATATATTTGAAATTCGATTATTATTTACTTTTAAATAGTGTTGATTTGATTATTATTATTATTATTAATATATTATTTTATTTGATTAGAACTATACACAAGACTTATTCATAGACACAAAAGATATTCTAAGTGTACTTCTTCATTTATTATTAGCAATGATAAAATATAAATATAAAACAGACTCTTCTTTAGTCTTTAGTTATTGTATCTATCTATCTTTTTGATTGATATTGTAGGTTTATACTCCTTGAAAGAATGCATGAATAGTCACAGCTCCTCTGTTGTAAGCAATAAATAACAGTTGGCGAGTTTTTTTTGTGACAAGAGAAATATATTAGAAAATGAGAATTAACACTTTCAACAATTGTTTCTTAAAAATGGGTGTTTCGAAACATTGTGAGTTTGTTTGTAATAATTTGCGCTCATCCTGAGAAAACCTGAGAAAATGCTACTTGCATCTTACATAGAAGTCACCGAAATATTTTTAAAATTATTTACTATGTATTCCACAATGGAAAGTGTTTGAGTGTGATTGCTCCTGTTTTGCGCTGAATTGTTCTGGGCTTTGGGTTGCGAGTTGGTAGGCTTCTTCTATGTTTTCCGGGTTCTCATCTCCTCGACATTTTCTAGTAAGATTTGGAGAATTGGTAGATTGCCATTGGTGATGGCATGTGAAACTGCTGCAAAAGTACATTGTTCGGTGCGATTGGAAAGCAGGAATTCAATGACTGAGAAATGATTGTTCTTTGAGGCTAGGTCTATGGCATGAGAGGTACAGCCTTGACTCGATTTCTGATGGAGCAACTTCACGACATCGAGGTGTCCCATCATTGCGGCCAAGTTCATTGCTTCGGGAGAGCAACCCTCGCTTCTGTTGGTAAGGAGGAAGTCGACTACATCGAGATGTCCACCGAGGGCTGCATAGTCGATCGCGTTGGTTGTACAACTGCATTGCTTTTGGAATGCAGGAACTTGACAATCTCCAAAGTGTCCACGCTTGGCTGCATTATCCATTGCGCGTTCCGTACAGAATGGGGAGTTTTCCGGTCTTTTCAATACGTACAATAACCGAGAGGTGGCCATATAGAGCAGCCATATTAACAGCGTGGACCGAGGGCAACACATGTCGGTTGATAAGGTAGTCGACTATTTCGAGATGGCCATTCCCAGCTGCCATGTCCATATCAGTGGTACTGACAGAAAGGTGGCCATTCGATTTGAGATACAACCACTTCAAAGCTTCTATGTGCCCAGTTTTGGCTGCTAGTCCAAGTGTTTTTTTCACTTGGCTTAATGCCATAGGATGTGAAAAGATACTTTAAGATATGAAGATGTCCATGCTCAGCTGCTTTGTTGCAACCATTTCGAAGATCGTGGTGGTCAAGATAGAAGTCATCCTTGTGACTAAGATGTTTTTTGTAGAAATTGGTCACCAAGTAGGTTGCCAGATCTATATTCCCACAGATGACACTAGTCTTGAAAGCTATTCGGATGTAACCCTTTACAATAGAGCCATTGTCATCACTCGAGCCAATGATCCTCTTTGATCCTTTAAGAACTTTTCGTCACACATTTTTGAACAGTAGTTGAAACAAACGACGACGACGACGACTTGTTCTTAATCAAGTGGTTGATAGTCGACTTCAACACAGCAACGTACTTGTATCTCACCAGTTGGTCTGGAGTATACCTGAGCATATTCCAACTGTATTTCGCACCTGAAACATAATTTCTCGAGATATAGACAATTGAATCGAATATGGTTGAAGCGATCACCTTTGATTGAAACAATCTTCGAAACAAAGATATCTCCATTGATTAGGTATTTACATGTAATAAATATTAACACCCTAAAAATCAATCTTATATCTATCACCTAAACTAAACTAAAAACAACAACTTGCAAGATGTAGTTGATAAAAATACATCGTGCAAATTAAACAAAGTGACTGTTTGGAATAATTAAGTTATTATATAGAAATGACCCTATGTTGGAAATTTCAAAGAATATATTTATTAAGTTGTTTCAAAATTTATTACTAATAAATGTTTATCAAATCCCTCATTTCAAAAAGTATATACCTCAGAGTTTTTTGTCAGGTGCTCCAGAGGTCAACCCAATGAATGACAAATATACGGTCGGAGCTATTTACAAATCAGAAGAATCTACTAACTTCTTTAGTTGATTTACTTTTGATTGGTTTAGACTGAAGTGAGTGCAGGTTTTAATGTATACATTATTCTATCAATACATTGGTACAATTTAACTAGTTATTACTTGTTGATCATATAGATAATAATGTTAGAAAACATACACCAACACCCAACAATTGCAATTGTAATTGTCACATTCTCAAGAATAAAAAAATTAGAATTGCGAGGTAATAATTGGATGTGGTGGTGTGTTTGTTCATTTTCAAATTTTAATATTAATTTTGTTTTTATGATTATTTAATAGATAGATAATTGAATCTTTAAATTATTATTATTATTATTATTAGAGTATTTATTGTTAAATAATATAGTGAGTGATAGATAGTATATAGTTGTGTCAATCATGTCGTCACCATTGATCAAGAAGCAGCTCATTAGGAAGCAGTTGGAAAGATAGTTTAAATGATTATAAAGATTTGATCAAATACTTTAGAAGCGTCTTGTTGTGGCATAGACCGATCGATTTGGGTGTCATGATCCTCTTGATATCGACATTGTTGTGGTATTTCCCGTAACTTCAACCTATCAGTCATCACAACAATCTTCATTGCCATTCCGCTTTACCTTTTCATTACCATCATTGCCAAACAACCAATTATAAATTTAATCTCCATGATTCAAGTATGTAGCAATATTTATTTGAAATGGCTCAATCGAAATAATAGGAGACAGATCTATTAACACTGATACTTAATGATATAGTCAAAAGAAAGGTACATACAGTCTCTATCAGCTTCAGATAATCCATTGACACTTCAAGTGTCAATCAATAGGTTTACTAACATCTAAATCTTTATTATAGTTCAAACGAATCATATGAAGATGTCATTACCTTTTTGACTGCTGCCAAATACTCGATTGGTGAAGAATTCAACGAGCTCTACAAATTAAAACAACTCTCCCCAATTAAGGTAAGCGTTCTTCAATGTTTGATCATAATACCCGAACTAACCATCTTGTATCTATGTTCTGAATACCAATCATAGTTCTTTATTCAAGTTTCAATTGTTTCTGTAGTGATTGCATTTTTGGGATGCTACATCTCTGGATACACATTATTTGTTTATTGCAATCTACTCGATTATTCTTTTGCCAGGATTCATTTCCAACAAACACCACGAAGCAATTGTCGCAATTGTTGGTCCACACATTGAGAATACCACCAAACTAATTTCAAGCACCATCACTCAATTGATTGAGAAGTTCATGAACCAACCACAACCATCACCAGCCGCCAACCCATCCTCCAACATTGGACAAGCAGCAATCCAAATTCAAGTCATCTGCAGTCAATAGATCATCCGGTGATTTTGCAGACCTCTCAAAGAAGAATTCCTAAACTAACAGCATCTCTCAAAATATAACAACAAAGCAACCAACAACCAATCACCAAACAAAATAATAATAATAATCCTATTATTTAAACAATGCATCCATCTGCTGTAAATATAATATAATATAATTGTTTTATTTTATTTCAATTTTTTGTTTTTTGCAATGTCACACTGCTTTGATTCGGTCGTTTTTTAAAACTATTTAATTTTAGTAATCATCATAATACACGTTTATATTCTATTCTGTTCTAGATAATTATATAATTAGAATGGGAAAAAAGTCAATAAATTTAAAGACTGAAACAAAGCATAATACTGCTAATAGTATGTAGCTCGAATAGGTGGGCAACAATCGTTTGATACTAACTATTGCTATCAATCAATTTGTAACTATATTGTAAACTAGTCAATAGATTTAATTCTATGATATCTATGTTTGAAGGCGAAAATACCGAGAAGAAGATGTAGACGAAGTAAAAGTAGATACACAAAGCCCGAGCCAATGGTTTTCGATTCAAGCAAATATAAAGATAAAAAGAGAATGAAGGAAGAGGAGGAATCATCTACTGTAAATGAACCAGCACAAGCTGATGAGTCGTCGAAAAGAAAAAGCTGAAAAGATTACCTCCACCACCTGCAGACGATATTGTAGTACAGAATAATGGAGCAGCTGCAGAGGAAATTAAGAAACTAAAGGATGAGCTCGAGAGATTGAAAGAGGAGTTTGAAAGTCGTGAAGCAGAGATTAAGTTACAAGAAAAAGAGTTTAGAAAGAAAATGAAGGAAATTAAGGAGCAAAAGAAAGAAGTACAATCAATTCTTGAAAGTAGCGCACCAAAGACGTTTGCAAAGTTTGCTTCAAAGTCAATTGCCATACCTGCCAACATATTGGACGACATTACTTCTGAAGAAATGGCAACTTACCTAGTAGAGATGATTTCCAGAATGGTCGTTCTGTTTGCTGTCGATGAAATTGTAGTCTACCAATCTTCACTATCCAACTCCAACTCTGATAAGCTCATGAAGCTTCTTGAATACATTGAAACACCAAGAAATATCCGTTACCACCTCTTTGATCTCGACGACCCCGACTACAAATATGTGGATAAACTCAAGAAGATGGAGGCAGCACACCACAACACAACCAATCGTTGGACACGTTATCGTGAAGGTGTTGTAACAGACAAAGTAGAAGCAGGAACATCACTTATTGATGTCGGTCTAGGACATGGAAAGGAGGTAATTGCCGACAAGAAACTACAGCCTGGCATCAGAGTGACACTAGAGATGGAAGAGGACAACAAGAACAAAGACCAAAACAACAGTAAATATAAGCGTGGTAAATTGGTGTCTCCAAGAGAGGTTAAGGAGGCAGGACACTACTGGGGATATCAAATTAGACATGTAAAGTCACTGGATGAACTGGACACAGAGAATCCATTTGGCAGTTATGATTGTCGCGTTATCATTTCACAAGAACCCACTGTAGCCACTGTTGAGTCCACCAACTTTGAAAACACAGCTCAACTCCAGCACATCATCCTTGTATTTGCAGAGACCAAAGAAACTACCCTCAAGGATACCAACTACACAGTCAATACATTGGGTGCTGAAATTCTCTCCAGAAGACCACGATTTGAAGAGACGCTTGCCATTTCACTCACCAAGCTGACCAACAAGTTGTATTCAGTCTCATGATGATTTAGTATCATTTTGATCCAAGCAATATGACAATAGACTAAATTTACTTAGATTGTTAGAAAAATAAATTTGGCATCATCAATCTCAGATGAAAATGCACGTGGTATTCCATGCACAGCCCCACAGGTCAACATGGAATTGATAGTTTCAAGAGGACTATTTTTTTTTTAATGGGCACTTTGGCGTGCAATAGTTTTAAACCGGTCAACGGTTATGTTAAATCTGATTGTTTGTTACCTCGATTTATGCTAATTCATTAATGTCGTGACATCTTCCATTTGTACAAAAAAGGAGTTTGGGATCTAAAGTTTTAAACTACAAAGTAAAATTCGTATTTAGAGTTCAAAACCACCAACCATTCCCCATATTCCGCTTGCACTATTTAAAGAGACTATCACATCGTATCATTATCTGATTAGTTAGATAGATGGACTGTGGAAATAAAAGAATAAATCTAATATGATGTTATCACCAGTCATATCAGAATGATGAAACAAACTATCTGATGATTGATGGATTGTTAGTTTGTTCAATAACAATATCAATATCAATATCAATATCTTCGAACAACTTTAACAGCAACTCCAACAACAACTACAAAAGAATCTGTTTTGATTTCATTTTTGTTAACATAAAGTATTAAACATCCAATATCAAATATATAACATATACACTTAATTTATATATCAACAGATACATAAATATATAGGGTAACCAAAGTGTTATTATTTCATTTGCTTGGTTTTGCGTTACTTAGTTGGTAGAGGTGATCAATTTTTGGGTCTTAATAATAATTATTATTAAGAAAAAGGTAAGTAAGAACGCTTCCAACTTTAATTGAAAGTTCTAAAATATCTTGTTGTTTGAAAAGCTAAAAAATTTACTTTGCTATAAGGTGGATGACTGGATTCTTTGGTGCTGTTGTTTGTTGATGGTTGTTGTTCACTGTTTTTTTGAGAAATTGATTAATCATCTGTGGTTGAAACAAACATTGCCTTATTAATCAAAATTGGTTTATGGATGGTACATTCATACCATTTCCATTTACAATTTATTAAAAATCTAAGAGTGAATCTGGCAGTCGAAACGCTCCTCAAAATACCTTAACTCTTATATTAATTAGTGTACTCCTGTGATGATATTGATGTTGTTGTTGTTCTTGGTTGTTGATGGATGATTGTTGTTTTTATTTTTCTTCAGACTAATTCAAGTGTGACTTGCATATTGTTCGTTAATTATTATAAAAATATTGATTGACTAATAACAACAACAATAATAACAACAATAACAACAATAACAACAACAATATTCTGGCAGAGGAGACCATGGTCACCTAGCTTGTTATCGTTTTAGTTTGTTTTTGGAATGCAATCTCTTGAGGTGAGATCAATACAAGTATTTTGATACAATGATCTTCTTCACTGGTTGTAGTGTTATTTTTACTTATAGAGGCGACCAAACTACAAGTGTAGCTCATTCAACAAATATACTTAATCGAAATACAAATAGAAATAAAGATAACCAATTACAATACTTATATATATTTATATATATTTTGTGCCTTACATATATTGTTTACCACTTCATAAGATTCATACATTTCACCAGTCAATACTATATTTATATAATGAAGATTAAGAGAGATTGTGTATTAAAATACAACAACAACAATAACAACCATCACCACCACCACAACAACAACAACAATAACATCTTTGGAGTTAGCGACACACCAGGAAACCAATAGCACACAAAGTAAAGAAGTAAGGAAGGGATTAGATTCTATCAAAAGTGGGTCATGTGAAGTTTTCTATTGATGATTTACATGCTTCCACAGCATCAGCATCACCAGTGCTGTTCATATTTAATTATTTTTAATTTTAGAAAGGTGTTTAACTTTGAAAGTATCACTACCACTTCTACAGTTACACACTCAACTTCATTTCTAAATGAAATGTTACTACTACTGCTTCAACATATTACAAATGATCATCGATCATCCCCCAGCCCTAATCAATCATCATTTCATTACAAAGATGATTAAATGGTGAAATTATTTGAGCATAGATGATAATAATTATAAATCTATGATTAATATTAAACTTATTAAGATAATGGAAACTATTCCATATTCAATCAAACCATTGCAATCAAAGCCATTTATAATGTATCATAACATTATATAATAATAATTATTAGTATTATCTGTTTTGATTGAATACTAAGGAAAGGTTAATCAATACCAAATGGCATTTTATATCTTTTGGATATTGAAGGATCTTGAATACTATCTTCAGTTGATAAATGATTGAAGCAGGTCTTTCCATAATTAGGCAACTCACTATTAATAATTAAACATATTGAAGAATCATTATTATCTTGTAAATAGTTTAAAATTACTTCTTATACATAAATAAAAGAACCTTAATCATTTATTATTAAAATACTATAAAATATTTTATATTAAATTTATTTCTATTCCTTTATTGTTATTATTAATAAATAATAATAACAATAATATAATCTTTTATCCCAAAAAAGATTACCTTTGGAGAAATAAAAATATAGTGAGGAATGATTATTATTTTAAATAATAAGAGTAAGGATCTTTAATAATGTATAAATCAAATGGTGTTGTTGAATCTAAATTGATCTAACATATATAATATTAGATTATATGTTAAATCAATTATTATACACCAAAGATGTTTTTTGGTTTTTCAGAGTACCATACTCTTTGGAATTCCATTAAATATTTAGTTTGTTACATATTACCTAGGTGTAACAAAATAGATTAGGGTCTATTAAAACTCATTTCACAATAACAATTGCTCATTAATATTGCTGTATTACTGTTACTCTTATTATCACCTTTTACATTATTTCTATAATTAGTAGTCGTTTCACTTCTCATTAAATTAGGTATGCTTTCATTTCTGTCGGATATAGATATGCAAAGCATCGGATATTATAATCAATCTCATTTTATCATAAAAATGATTTTGTTGTTGTTGAAGTTGACAGTCAAATAATCATTCATTTATTTATTCATTCTTTCATTATTGATGGTAATCATATGATATCCGGTTATTGAATTTTAATTGGTTGATTCATTGTTTAAACATTAATAATCCAACCAATTATCTTTGTTCAGAAATAAAATAAATTATCAATCCGACATTGTTGACAATGTTCATCAATATCACTATTCGTTAACGAATAGCTTCCTAATATTGATAATAATAATAACTTCCCATTGATTTTCCCAAATGTTCACTCACCACACCCAAATTAACACCAGTAACACATTATTCATAATAATTTAAACCAAATTTGGTAAAAAATAAAACAGTTTATATTTGTCCAACCAAAATTAAATTTTTGGGGGTTTAGAAAATTGAATTTATACTTTATTATGGTTTCAACTACCCCCCCTTTCAATAGCAATTGCATGCGATGCTTTCACCTTTTTTGGAATCCAATTACCATTTCCAACAAAATGAATCTCTAATAGATGAGGAATAATCCTACAACTTGACATACAAAAAAAAAAAATAACCAAGTCTTGGCTCTTACATCTCAATCAAAAGAAAAACAAAAAAATAACACCTTGAGGTTAAAAATATATATTGCAGGTGGCATCATCACATACCACCCCCTCACATCCATAAACACCAGTAAAAACCACTGTACAAAAGCATTCATTGTTGTGATGAAACCTCTCACCCATCAACAGCAGCAGCTGCATCACAGATATGTTTTTCATTTAACACAACGAACGACATCCATATGGTCTAGCCAAAGTGACACTCACTCATGGTTATTATCCATTCATTTTTATCAACAACAACAACAACAATAACAACAATATTCAGTGATTCACTTTGTATGTATTAATGCAGCTGCAGCTGTTGATGCGTTCGAGCTGTTCCGTGTGCCTTGCTAGGTTGAAGTTGTTAGTTGTTGACATTTCACCAACAGCCACTCAGTGTATTAATTAATTATTGACATATATAGTAGTCGTAGTAATAGTGTCAGTGTCAAATGGTTTGGTCATTCATTCTACCATCAACATAGTTTATTAGAACTCTAGATTAATTAGTCAATTTAGATTTAGTTTTATAGTCAGTAGGACCCAATTTTCTGGTTAAATAGTAAAGTCAAATCAAATCACCTTGTTTGTCTCTGGTGTGCGACACGATGAGATGTGGTTGTTTGAAAAGGTTGGATTAAGTATTATTAATTCACCAACCTCTTTTTCCATCTCATCTCAGTTATTCAACCTGCAAATTATTTTGTTGTTATGGTTGTTTGTTCATCATCTTTTTTTTATGTGGACCTTCCACAAGACACACCCCACCTGCAATGGATGCCTCCCAAATTCATTTCCAAAAACAAAAAACCTATGAGTTAGAAAACCAACCCTTTGTTTATAGTGATGTGTGAAAAAAATATAATTTGATGTCTATAAAGACCTTTTGTAGATGGACTTTCCAACGATTTAATTATTATTAGCTTGCTTTATTCATCCTAAAATATTCACAATTTAATAACATCAACACAGCCGTTTTTTTATTTTACATTAGTAAATTTAAAGTTGGTTTACTAGAATAACATGAGAGTTTTGAAGCTATGATGATGGATGGTTGTTGAATGTTCTTAGCAACATCAAGAACAAAACAAAACAAAATTAAATTTAAATTCAAATCATAACTTCTCTACTCTAATAATTTCCGTTCCTCCAACTACAATTATAACCAGTCAGAATGCAACCATCTAGATTTCCAGCATAATCACAAACTTACCCTATTAGAGTTATAAATATTTATCTGTATTTTAAATACATTTCACAAACAACTTTTATTTGTTGTAGATATATATATATTTTATTTCCATAAGCAATTCATCTAGAAACAGCATACAATCATCAATATTCCAGTGACAAGTAGTATTAATATTCAACCCATATTATTGTCATAAAGATTTTAGTGAAGAGTAATTAGATACTGTATAGTTAGTTATGTTCTTTGATTCCATCCTATATTACCGTAAATTTTTGTAGTTTGGTATGTATGAAAAATAATCATTACCATAATTATCACTCTTTGTCGATATTTCCAAAAGGCTGGATTCACTCTTTTTCAAATCTACAATTAATAATTAAGATAAAATATATTATATATTTAATTAAATCTGATGGCATCAACTTTAGAACAATATCAAATCAACCAATATTCCAACAACTAATTTAATTATCAAGATAACAATTTTTTTAAATCTCAACCATTCATTTTTTTTTGATGTCAGATAAAACCATCAGATGATAGATGGTTCAGTTTTCATTTACTTCACCTCTTCATCTCTAATAAAATTAAAATAATCATGAGCTTCAATTGTCATCAAAATCAATCATTATGACATCAGTATCTAAATGTCTCATCAGCTTCAGATTTGATTTTAATTTCATCACAAGAGATGACGACCATTTTTAATAGTAATATTTCAAACAACATGTTTGAACCATCAGATATCGGGTGATCCAATAGGGATCGAATCATTGGTATTTTAAATTCCTTATCAGTTTCCTATCCCATTTAATTTTATTACATTTCAATTTACTACTTATAGATCATCATCATCACACTAAAGTTAACCATGTTCGTTATTCTGTTTTCTCTTTACTGTTTATCCATAATAGTAATCATATTTTTAGAGCTATGTTTGTTATAGCCTATAAATAAAATTCAGTTCTTAATTTGTGGGTTGGATTACCGTTATTTTATTATTAGTGTCTGTCTGTTCACACCCCAAATGATATGGCAGGAATTCGTTTAATTAAAACGTCATTCCCTGTTTACATCGATAATCAAGCTACACCTCCATATTATATCCAGACCACTTCATCGGACATCCAACAATAGCTCAACCCTCACAATCTCGAAAATTTAATCCAACTTATTGTCATCAGCATCGTATCTATCAGACAAGGCAAGACACGATAGTCGAACAAATCATCATAATAACTGATTCAACTGGTGGCCAATTGATCAAGAATGCTTGTATGGCCATCAAATATTGGCAGTTCCAAACCATTAAACAAGCACATCCACTTTTCTCTAATCACAATACACCATTCCAATCCAATTCAAATGATTGATCATTAAAGAGTATTTGATTTTTGGATATATATGGAAATTTCAGTATCAGTCTATACATTGCTAATCATTGAAAATTAAAATTACACAACCCAAAACATCATCATTAGCATCGTCATGATCACCACCATCTTCAAGAACATCTAAACGTTACACATCGATGGGTTAGGCACCGTTTCAAGTTTTAAAATCACTCTACTAAAAATAACTGTTGTTCTTTCCCCACCTCCAAATCTAATCTCGAATATATGTGGTGGAGTGGTAGTGGTGATGGTGGAGGAAGTAAATTCATTGTCCATCAATACATACAATCAAAATGGAAAGTACAGTGTACTTAACATTTGCACCCACAAATCAACAAATTGTGGTGTTACTCTTCACTCTTACGAAATACACACACATTCATCTTAACAACATATATGATTTTGACACCCTTGTACATTCGTTTCTCAAGCGATATTCAATTGATCACTTACCACGCATTTTCAAAGGTGGTGGTGGTAGTGGTGGTGGAGTGGTGTGTTGTCATTACACATTATTAATGGATTCATTCATTAGTAATGACAGTGTGAGAAAGTGAATGAGAGTGTGAGTGGGTGAGTGAGTGTGTTTTTGAGTGAGTGGTTTATCAAGTTGTTGGCATTGGTGAATTGGATTGTAATGATAAAAATAATATGTATTTAAATATGTAGTATTCGATCTATTTCATCATGAGAACATTAACAATAACTTCTGCTTCACCACCAAGAGTTGCTGATGTTGCGGTTGGAACAAGAGAATTAATTAAAATAGTCACACATACTTCCATATGTTATATAAAATATTATATTGCTCATGTCAAAAATATAAATATAATGGTGATAGAAATCACTTTTAATTTGGTCTGTCACTTCTATTACCACCATTCTCAAACCTAATGTTGTTCGATACAACTTGGATGCTAACTAACCATATGCCAGTTTTGTTGTTACATATTCGATCAGCATGCATGGATGATTATTTATAAATAATACTTGTGTGTTAGTTGATGCTGCTGCTGATAACAACGACATTCATATTATACAATTTCTCAGTATAATGATCAATGTGGTTGGGTTTAAGTTTGTTAAATAATAAATAAATAATAATTATAATTATAATTATTATTAGTATTTTTATAATTGTGTATGTATTTGTTGTTTTTTGGTTAGTGAGTGTTGTTGATTGTATTACTGATCAAAAACTACATTAGCAAAGCCAACAACATTTTAATATATATTTATACATACGCCATCAGGTATAAAATATACAATAAAAATAAAGGACTATTTTTGTATTAAACAATCTCAGGAGAACTAAATCCATTAGCTCACTCCACTTTAACAATAACGCCGCCACCACCACCACCACAACAACAACAACAATACCAATAACTGCTCCTATATCATGATACACACCTACAACACCAACAATAACAACAATATCATTCTTACACACTATTTGTATTTCTTCTTTATACACCATCTTTCTTTTCATTAACATCATCATCATCACATAAATGAACCATAAAAAATCAACATGTAACTAACCCAATTCAACATGTGATTCTTGTGATACATATTGCTACTACTCATGTTATTGTTGTTATTGTTGTTGTTCTTGTTGTTTTGTGGCTCTTTTTGATTTCAGAAACAATACTATAAGTAGTAGCATTAGCAGTAGCAACAACAACAAAAGAGCAGTAGTACTTCCACATTATAATATTATTTTTTATTTAATATTAATTTATTTATTTCTGTTGTTGTTGGTTTTATGATCAATCAATTGAATATTTTAATCACTAAAACCATCCAACAACAACAACATCATCAAATTGATAAAATCAATTTATATCCAACTATTTATTTACTCTATATTTATTTATATTTTTATATTCATCCTTATTTAATACATATATATAAAAATAAGTTAGAGCCAAATATATCATATTATTTTTTCAATTATTTAAGTTAGTCGTTTCAGTGTACCCTCCTAGTGATATTAGTACATGTAATATTTAAAGATTCCTGTTTTTTATTTGTTTTATTGTTGGTTTTTTTTTCCAAAAATATAACTCCAATTTATTTATACCATATCCATTATTCATTCACTTTTGTTAACCTATTAATTAACGATATCAATCCAATCAATTGGAAATTGTTATTGTCAACAGACAATCTATTATTACATGATTGTTGTAACTGATATCAAGTTTGATCAAAGCTCACAACCCGATACTTGTTGAAATTATCCATTAACTTAATTTATACGTACAAAATATTAATCAATCAGTTGGTTAAATTAATCAATCAATTATAATTACAATTACATTCATCGCTATTATCTCAATCCTGTTTTCGTTATTTCAATAGTTTTAAATAATAATAATAATAATATATTCTATTAATGTTAATTGATTGTTATTATTATTTGTTTTTTGGGAAAATATTATTAACAAATGGTCAAAAAATAATAATAATAAATATAATAATTCTAAATATCTTTAAATATTAATATTTATACTTTAATTATAGGACATTATCAATATAATATAATATTTCTATTTCATTCAACCTAATATATATAATATATATTAATTTTAAAAAATTAACTATTACAGAAGTTAATTGTAAGTATTGAATTTTAGGAATGTTTGGATCAATCAAACATTTTAATGACTAACTAATGGGTTTACAAACCATACAAAGAAAATCACAAATTAAAATATGGATTCAAGTTCATCATCATTTTCTCACTCAGTAAACTATCACAATGAGAGTCGAAATCACCTAAACCAACAGCAACAATTGGCAACTCAATATCCTCCTTCACCCCCTAGCCAAACAACGATATTGTCAATTCTCCAAGAAGGAAGAATGCAACTGGATGAAACCATCCAAAAACCAGAAACTGCAGGTGATTGTCTATTAAAGTCATTAGTATTATGTATTAATCAACTTTTGGCCTATGGCGATAGAGTAAGTTTTAATGATAACTTAATTATAATATATCTTATATATTTTAAAGAATACTAAACTTTGTTTATTTCTTTCCTATATGATTATAGCTATCAAATAATTATACTCAGTTCTTACCAGATAATATGAGACTACCAATGATTACCATTGACTTGTATATTGCAAGAATTCTTAAATACTCTCCATGCTCAAAAGAATGTTTTATCACTATTCTTATTTATATAGATAGATTAATTTCCAAAAGAAATTTTATTGTAAATAGCTATAATATACATCGAATTTTAATCACAAGTATTTTGGTAGCAGCAAAGTATCTTGATGGTATGTAGAGCCGAGCTTATGCATAGAGCAGTGCGCGTCCTAATCCAAAGTTGATTTAGATATTTTTTATAATAATCATTTTTACAGCCAAGTTGGAGGTGTCTCTGTCAAGGAAATCAATGTAATGGAACTTGATCTACTAAAATTGTTGTCGTTTGATGTTGGCGCCAACCTTGAATCCTATGTCCAATACGCCAACAGTATTGAGATGTACAACAAGAAAATCCAATCACACCTACATATAAGCAACCCAATTGGCCTACCAATTTCAACACCAACCATCATTTCATCTCATAAAGATGATTCACATCTATCCGTTCACAATATGATAAAGGATATTCAAACCAACAATAACAACAACAATAACAACAGCAACAATAATAATAACAACACCAATAATAACAACCATCACAAAATAGTAAACAACAACCATTCACAAATAGGTTCAACCAGTAACTCAAAATCAGAATTACACAGTACCAACAGTAGTAATAATTTAAAAAGTGAACCAAATGTAAATAGCAAAGACCCAAAGAACAAGAACAGTGACATCTCTCAAAACAAATCAACTTTTATCCATCAACCACTCTCTTCGTTTCGATATCAGCCTCAACCCGATTGCGTTGCTTGAAGACATGTTTCGTTACCTCTACAAGAAGAAGAATAAGAAAAACTATTGAAAGACCAAACAACAAACCTACCAACCAACTTCCAAAATCCATCCACCCATCCAATCTGTTCATTTGCCAATCAAAAATAACTAGACGTATCTCATCTATCCATCATCTCTCTCCATCCATCTTGAAGAAAAGAAAGATCCTAATGTTGATGTCTGAATTCATATTCAGCACCAAAAGTATCCAACAACAGCAAAGATCCGATTCCCATTTTCCATTATTGATCTATTATTATTATTACTACTATAATTTATGTATCTATTCCAGTATATTTTCTTTTTATGAAAAACAAAAAAACAAAAACAAAAACAATAAACTTATTAAACCATACTTTAAAACATGATGGTTTCAATTATTTGTAAATAATCCTAAACCTACCAATACTTTATCTTATCTTTACTTCTTATTATATTCATATTAACATAATAAAGCACTACAACTTTTTAAAAGGTGAATCTTTGATTGTTGATCATAGATTGCTATCTTGATCTTATATCTTCATAGCAACAAAGTCTCAGATAGTTTGGCATGATCATCTTACAGTTGTAGTAGTAGTATTGTTCATGTAGATGGAGGTCAACAATCATTGAGGTGACTCTTGATGCATTGATTGATTCTTTTTGGTTTTTTAATTTTTGAAAATTAATTTATGAATGACCGTTAGCAAATATTATGATGTTCATTATATTGTTTTAATTAAAATACTACTACTTGAGTTGCAGCATATATATGTATGGATATAAACTCAACATTCATTGAAAACAGAGCAATCAAAGTTGCTATATTACCAATTGGTGATATATCGACAGACAGCTTTCGAGAGTATTCAAGTCTAATCAAGACCCTCGGTATTATTGAGCTGTCTGGTATCACCAGAGATGCTAAAGAATCACGTAACTATCTTTCATTTTTATATAATATATAATGTTACCAATTGCCAAATGAAGTTAGCTAATCGACCCTATCCTCTAACTATTACTGAATACAGGTGTACTTGAAAAGATAAATTGGGTAGATGGACACATGCTGTTGAATTTCGTCTCGCCCAACACTCCTTTGTCGTCGGAATGGGAAGATATTATGATTCACAAGCGAATATTTGGTGTGATTGGTGTTGTCGATTGCAAGCGATCACGTGATCTTGTCGAGACTAAAAAGCTGTTTGAAGAGGCGATTGGTCCTTACCGCTCTGCAGTCGCTACGATATGCTATGCTTTCGATCCTCTCGATGACCAACAAGATCTAGAGCGTGGTAAGTTTGTAATGATACCGAATGCCGGAGACAAGAAGCATCTTTTGTTCTATCTTTCCACTTTGCTCTTTGACTTTTCATACCAATTGCTTCGCCACTTTGAAAAGATGGTGGCAGAGACTGACAATGCATCTTCGCAGACCTACATATCGACCCCACTCGAGAGCGTTGTCTCTTGGGACGAGGTTTCACGTGCCAAAAAGAGAAAGCCAGGACGTTTAGCAAAGTGTAAGGGTGACTATTGTCTTCTTGCAGGTTCGCCACTGGACGCAATCAAATTGTAAGGCTTCAACTGAACAGCATCACATTCATTGACAACTAACCATGTATCACTGTAGCTATGATCAAAGTATAGAGTTAGCTAAATCAAACAACGACTATGAGTGGATAGCAGCATCATATGAAGGTCAAATCTCTGCAATCCTATCTAAACGTGTAAATATAAACTGATCATAGATCATAGAATATTTACTTTGAAATTATAAGTAATTAACTTGTCTAAACAATGTAATATAATAGAATCAAGAGTTTCATTCACAGAATCAGAATTTAAGTCCGACCTCTGCAACTAATAATCAGTTGCAGTCGGCAGCAGACAGTCAAGCATATGAGGATACTCAGATTTTAACAATGGCAACAGAAGCTTTGTCCTGCTACAAGAAGAAGCAGGCACTGAACTTTGAGATCGAACTTACAATGAAGTTGGCAAACTATCAAATTTCGATGGAGAGAAAAATAGAGGCTACAGATCTTTTGGTGAGTGCTTACGACTTGACATTTGGTCTTCCGCTCCCAGAAAAGATATCGACCATCTGCTCCATAGCATTGGCATACTACTCAATGGGATTCAAACGAAAGTTTGCGTTCTTTATACGTGAGGCAGCATTCATTCACAACAAGCGTCCAGAAATGTGGGACAAGATCAACAACCTCCTTCAGATATCAACAAAGTTTTTCCAACTCGAAGACCTATTCCCTCAACAAATCACAAGCTTCCTTGATGAAAAGAACAAAACTTACAACTACTCAATGTCGACAGTGACCAACCAAGCTGCTTCTGTTAAGAAGCAATCTTCTCGCTCACGTGGCAATGGCGGATCATCGAAATCCAATAGCAGATTTGGTGGTACGGCCAACGCCATGGCAACAGTCAACTCAACCGGACGATCTTCTGCGTGGCAAACCAGAATGCCTCCACTGTCAACTGAGCGCAGAAAAGAAGGCTGGTTTTTCATTCAGCGCTATCTTTTATTCAATTTGATCACAGCTGCATCAAATCTGCTTGATTCTCTCAGCATCTGTAAATACATCATTTATCTACTTAGAACACAAACACAAACTATTGCCATTCTCGAAGCAAATCGAATTCCAATCTGATCTCTTGCACCACTCTCGCTCTATATCAACCAGTATCAACACCAATGTTTCATATGAACATTTTGGGATTTCCAATGGTCACCAAGCTCGTTCCACTACCACTACCCGACCACTTAATTCCCCACTCTCGTCAAATTGAAGATAATCAACAGAAAGATAAATTCTTCATTTATTCTCCCTATGAAAGAGAGTAAGCATCATCCACAGGTCATTGTATTCATTTAAACTATATTAACGACATCAAACTAATTTTATTATAGAAAAGTACAAAAGAAAACAGATGCTATGGGTAGAAGGAGAATGTCATCTACTCCTATCACTTTCTAATCCCTTTGCATTTGATGTATTGGTTCAAAGTGTCTCTCTTTCTACTGCAGGTGTTCCATTTGAAAGTTATCCTTTATCTTTCAAAGCACTGTCACTTACTGAAAAGATGGACATTATTATTAGTGGACGAGCATTAAAACCAGGACCTTTGATCATTAAGGGTGTATTTATTAGATCTTACAACTTGTTATCGGAACACCCAATTAATCCACAGGGCGAACCCATAACCATTGCAGAATACGAAGAGCTAATTAAACGTGACGCATACAAGGTGGAGCTAGACGCTCCTGTTATTATTGATGATGATAAGTGTCTCAACAAGATAACTGTTGTACCCAAAATGCCACTTCTCAATGTGGCTGTTCCATCATTTGGAAGCACACTGTCCCTCTTTACTGGAGAATATCAGTCATTCCCATTCATCTTTGAAAACATTGGAACTATTCCAATTGATTCAATTCAGCTATCACTGACCGACTTGGATAAGACCGCCAAGAAACAGATACCAAAGAACTACACATTTGATGATGAGGATGAGCTACCTGCATTCCAATGGGATGACTTCTATTATCAAAGCATCACTTCCACTCCTGCCCGGTCAATCTTTTTCTTTGCCATTGAGAACTTATGGCCGACCATACACTCCTGGAAATCAGTTAATAATAACTTACTACCAAAACAACAGCAACAGCAACACTGGTAACATTAACTTGGGTAGCATCGAAAACACACTCAACAATAACACAGTCAACAATTTATATCAAAGAAAGATCACAGTTCCATTACAGCTCGATCTGCACCCTGGACCAGAGATCACAAACTTTGACATCATATATACTTCACTCAAATCACTGAAACAATTAGAATCATTTGTAACATTTTAAGCAACTAAACAATAATCACCAGCAACAACAGAATCAAATCATAGAACACTTTGAAGAAATCGATCTAAATGGTGATGGTCATCAATCAAATAACAATAATAATAATAATCATAATCATAGAAATGCGTCTGATGAAGAGATATGTAATGATTATTGTTTGTTGGTATTTGAAATTAGAAATAACAGCTCCACTCATTCATTCACGATGACCTACAATAACCTTCTTCCTCAGCATGATATTGCATTCAACAACACAACATTTAAACTTCCACCCAACTCTACCATCAATATTTTTGCACCCATGAAGAAAGAACCATTCCCAGATACATTGCCACCAATCAGACAAGCCAGAGGTCAATATATAAAACCAAAGAAGAAACTAACTGAACATGAAGTAACTATAGTTAGATATAGATATAGGTGTCAACATAAATATTAACATATATTTATTATAGGAATATTTAAATAGATTAATTCAATATTATAAAGATATGTTTATAAAGAATATAAAATTGACATGGATATCGGTAAGTTGCACACAACCAATACTCGAATCAAACCAAAATAAAAACTAACTCATTGTTTGCTTTTGATAGTCCGATCATACCTATGGTAATTTAATATTGAATGGAATCACATTGACACCAAAGATGATATACAAATTGAATGTAGATCCCTTGACAGTACAATTCAAGGATAGTCAGCTATTCAAAACGTTCGAGCTGGGTGTATTCCAAACCATTGACATCGTTGTAACCAACACTAGCAACTCTACAATCACCAGTTTGATTTTACATATTCAGCCCACCCTCGAGAAAGCTAGTTCCAACGATCAACAGAGTCCCAACTCGTTGCTCAACGATAAGATTGGATATGTTGGATCACTAACAATCCCAATCAAAGAAGTATGTACATCAACTATGAAAAACGTAGTGCAAATTAACTAATGAATATATTTCATTTAACAAATTAGCTACTAGCGCACCATTCGTATCATCATAGTCTCCAAGTTGTATTCTTTGAAAGAGACATTTATAAATTGATAATATCATGTGAATTGTTCAAGACAAAGCAAACACTGCCATCACTTAACACATTAAAAATACAAGTAATTTAATTTAGATAACATTAAAAATAAATAGTACAGTACCATCCCACACAAGAGTAGGTTCCCCTACTATAGTCATTGCCAAAAACTATACCCCAAAAGCTGTATGGTTATAAGTGAGTAAAAGATTGGACTTCTTCAAAAAAAAAACACACAAGTTCAATCTTCTCACAAAAATGATAAAAGAGGTGAAAATGATGTTTTGTGGAGTCCAAGCTGTGACTTCTTCAACAAAAAATGATAAAAGTGGTGGCGAGATTCAATCTCGACACTGAAAATGATCCCTTTGCGAACTTGGTCATTTTTTAATTTGTAAATTGTCCAACAAGAAATAAGTTAAATATCTTGTTTTTAATTTATTATTAAATTAAATTAGTTTCATTTTCTCTATATAAAGCAACTTGGATTGGAACACTAATAAACCAACTAATCAATACAAATAAATCATTACAATAGTTTATTACAAATAGCTAATTACAATAAAATGTCAGGTGAAATCAGTGGAAATGCTTATGGTAATTTGAACGTTCGTTCATCTTCCAACTGGAGTGCTTTAACATCAGTATGTATTCTTATATCCGAACAAAATAGTTGGGAATTATATTAATTATAATATAGGTCGAGTTTAGTACTCTTAACTATGTAAAGGGAAATGATCCAAACAACCTTGCTTCTTCAAGTTTGGTGCGCAAAGACCAACGACACCAACCAATGGGTTTCTCTCAGTGCATTGGAACCAGTTGAATTTGTTGCTATCCAAACTCAAGGTCGTGCTGATGCAGGATATGATCAAAGAGTTACCTCTTACAAGATTAGATACACCTTGGATGGAACTTCATGGTATGATGGACCAACATTCAATGGAAACACCGACAACAACACCATTGTTACCAATCGTTTCAACACACCAATCATTGCTCGTACCATTGCAATTCACCCATTGACCTGGAACAATCATATCTCAATGAGATTCGATGCTATATTTAGAACCATCCCACGTGTCCAAATTGGTGATGTTGTTCACTACTCTGGAAGTCTTGCCTCTGGAAGTGGAGTACGTACTGCCACCTATCCAGTAGTCTTCACTCGCCCATACCCAGTTGGTGTCGTTCCAAAGATTGCAGTTCAATTGCAAAAAGATTGATGCCGATGAGAACCAAAATCTCCGTATCCTGGCTCAAGCCTCCAATGTCACCAATAATGGATTTGACCTAACTTTCCAAACATGGTCAGACTCAGTTGTTTACTGTGCTAATGCAAGCTGGGTTGCCACTGTTGATCCAGTATATTTCTAATTTATAGTGACATAGATATCTACTGATCAGTTTGGTTACCTTTACTATTTCAGTACATGTAAATAAAATAAAAAGATATTATTTCTTTATAAAACCAAATTAATGATTCAAATCATGTTGTTTATTATAAAAATAAATAAATATCCATTTATAGATAGGAATTCATTTGCTTTTCAATCAACATTCACTTTTTTAAAATCCTATCACTTTTCAGTTTTGATATTTTTTACTTTTTTTTAAAACTTCAAACATTCGTTATTTTTAAAAATATTAAAAGTCGAAATCAATTCAAAATATATTCATTTGTAATAATGATAGTGATAAATATATAATTATAAATATATAATTATAAATATAAATAATAGCTTTCTTAAATATGATAAACTTCTTATTTATTATTAAGTTATTTACAGAAAAAATAATTGTTTTATCAATGTTATATGATGTTAAATATCGTAAATGAAATTTAGTAGGTATTATTTTCAAAGTAAACATTAAAAATATTTGTCTTTAAACAGTGATTATTGTATAAATAATTCAATGGTGGAGTCAACAGCACAAATTAAACATCTGTTGGGTATGTTTTTGGTTTAAAGTTGCACAAATGATAAAGCAAAAATAATTGTTTGATGTATTTAAATCAAGCAAGTAAAGAGTATTTACCATTCAAACAATTAACCATTTAATATTTGTATTTGTTTGTTTTTTAAAGAATTTTAAATTTTTTAATTTCTCTTCATGCGCGCATTTTGTGCTCATTTCTCAAAGGTGCGCCCCTTGAGAGAATCGAACTCTCGCCTAACTCCTTAGGAGGGAGTCACTCTATCCACTAAGCTAAAGAGGCTAAATCATCAATCCTTCCTTTTCGAATTACGTACAAATTTTGAAACTAACTATCAACAAATTTAAGAGGTTTAATATTTATCACACCTAATAATCTTTCACAACTTCATAATGTCCATTCATTGAAGAATATAGTATGGAGATGTCAATCTTTACAGTGATTACTCTGCAATAGTTGCTCAAAAAGAGTAATTCAATCATCTCTAAACTCCCAACATAGCTATTATTTAAATAAACAATATCTTTCAATAATAAAATTCGAATTAAATAATATTGCTCTGTTTATTTTAGCATGCTTTACGCCTCCAGTTCTGGTCATGTATGAGAGTATTAATACATATGCTTGATTTACCATTTTCATCTCTTTTACACTCTGTTGATCCATCTCAAGGCAAAATCATATAATATTCTGAGCTAAATATTTTGATCTTTATCATTAACTAGACACTGTTGTTGGCTGAGCTAAGATTGTACTTGTTTGTTGTTGTTGTTGTTGTTGTTGTTCTTCAAGTTCTTTTATCTTATTATTATATGCATTTTTTACAGAATCGGTTGTTATATCTATGTTCTTTGATTTGGCATCTTCTATCACTCTGTCAAGTTCTTTTTGAGTCTTACTCCAGCTTATTCTTCTTGGTATGTTCCATATGTCGAGCTCGCGCTCTGTCATCATTTTGCAGTCGGTGTATTCGCAGAGATTGAGAGCCTTTTGTTGGAGTCGTCTAAAGAATTGTAAACCGGTCTCGCGCTCAAGTGCAGCGATAGGTACTTCATAGTCGGTGAGCACTGCATCAGAACCTATTGGCTCATTTGGTATGACAAATGCTCCTACCATAACTTCGGGCATATCTTTTCTTTCGACCATGATCACCTTGAATAGGTGCGTTGGCACTGCGACATTGTTGTCTCCGATCACTTCGTATTTAACATAGTTGCGCTGAGTCTTTCTTGGGAATCTGGAGGGTTTGGCATTGGGGTCGATCTCAATTTGCTCGATTAGATTGGGTTTGAATAGTGGACCCGATACCACTGTGACTGCATCGAACTGCTTTGGAAGAGTGGATTTGCAGTAGCATTCGAGTCTATACCAGAAGTTACCGTTGTTCTGCATGTTTTGGGGTACTATATTGGAGTTGAGAAGGAAAGTCTGATTCATAGATTGCTGTGGATATCGTGCCATGTCTGATGCGGGAACGAGATGTCCACGCGACCATCCGCTGCCGAGATAGTCTTTGTTATCGGCACGTAGCGATGACTCGAGTGATGGATGATTTCCAGTAAAGTAAGAATACTTTCGATCGGAAAGCTTGTCTGAGTCTGAAGGGTTGTGCAAGGAGAAACCATCAATGCGCTGAATTACCCAGTTTGGAATCTTTCGTTCAAGGTTATGTGACACTATGAATTGGTCGTAGAACCACAGATTGCAAATACCAGGCAGTCCATTCTTCATCAAGGTCCAATGCTTCTCTGACACTGGCAAAGGCGATCCAAAAGGTTGGTTCTCTTGCAGTGCTTTTTCAAAGTCAATATTACTAGGCAGGACTTCTCTCATGTAGCTAAGCAGCTTAGAGATCTTCTGTATATCAGACTGTCTTGTCTTGCTATCGTCTAGCACAGTGAGGTGGTGTTGCAGATGTTGCTCTTCGACAGCAATGAGTTTGTTCACTTTTCTCAGCTGCTCAATCTTATCCTCTGCCGCCCTATATTGGACGTAGGTAGCACCGACCAACAATCCCGTTGGTACTACATCAAGCATCTATAGAAAGTTTTATTATTAAACAATCTAGACATGATTCTTTCTTTGAAAATGAAATGGTAACCATATCAAGAAAAAACATCAAAGACACCGATCACCCCTGTTACATAAAAGGCATTGGTCGATTATTAATTTTTTGAAAAAAGTATCAATAAGAAGTAACTCCCACTTACCTCCATGATCTCTAATCATTGTCATCAAATCAAACCACACTTTTATTATTATATATACATAAACATAATAATATGAAAGTGTGTGTGATTTACTTTAATGGTGTTTTATTTTTACTTTTTGATATGTGTGTGTGTTTAAACAATGATTATTTAGTAGTAGTATTACTTAATATACACAATGGGACCCATGTATATATAATCAAAAATAACAGTCAATCAATTAATCAAACAATCAAATAAATAAAAATGAAATTATTATAATCATAAATTCTGTTATTCATCCAATTATATTTTAACTTAAATTTTATCAAATGAAGTAGTTTAAAATAGATTAAAATATAAAAGAAAACAAAGTAAATAACAATAACTCAAGTTTTTTTGTAATAAATATAAATATATAATATCTCTTTAGAATATATATAATAAATATTATTATTATTGAAAAAAAAATAATAAATAAAATGGCTACAAAAACAAAAACAATAGATATTGTAATTTTGGTATTATTATTTGTACCTATGGTTTTATTAATTGTTGCCTTCTCTTCTTATTGGTATGTTCTAAAAGTAAATCATAATATGAATTATATTGTTAATGTTTATTAATTCCTATTGATTGGATATTCATTCAGGTATGTCGATAACTATAAAGATGGTAGTAAAACCTATTTCAAATACAATCAGATAAAGATTGATAAAACTGTTTTCAAATGGGACCAAAATGATAATACACACGATATCTATAGAGCATCTTTGGCATTTGCAGTTCTAGGTGGATTACCAATATTGTAACTTTGGTCTTTGTAACACTCGCGTGCTTGGGTATCCTAAAGAAAGTGCCATTTTTAATTCCGATTGCCAAGTTTTTGCCACTCTTGATCTTCTTGTTCACATTCCTCAGTTTTTATTATTTTCCTTGGTCTTCCAAGAGCAATGAGAAAGGATTGTGAAAAATACTATCAACCAAAATGCCAAACCGACAGAGTTGAGGATTTCATTGGAAAAGACGAAATTGGAAAATGGAATCCTGTTCAAGGTTGGATATGTGCACGTATGTATAGCAACTATTGTTTTTTATAATAGAATCTATTCTAATTATTCCGTCTTTATTTTTTCTTGAAAGTTATTGCATGTGCTTTCACAATACTTATTAGTATTTTATCCATTTTCTTTTCGAGATACAATGATGAATAAAAATAAAACTAAATTAATAAACTTTGGATTACTTTTGTTTATACATATGTCTAAAATAAACAACAAAGATATTTATATTTCTTTTCTCAATAATACTTATATTATATATTTGTAAAGCCAGTGAGTAGAGTTATCTAGTATAACTATTATTTTAAATTAATCTTATAAACAAGTTCGACTTTCTTTCTTAAATCAGAATATCTTTAATACCCATGAAGTTGTGATCATTGTTGGTCAAATCATCTTCGCCTACACCTTTCAAACCCAATAGAGATTAAAATATATCTTTATTTATTCTTGTAAAATGAACAATAAGATGTAGATCATCAATTAATCCTCACAAATCTTGTTTTTAAATTGTCAAGATAAATTTTGTTGAAGTACACTCAGCATCAACATACAAAAAGAATATTCAATCTATTGACATTTAGTATTAATATATTATAATTAAAAATGGAAGAGTATTATGAAGTAAGAATAATAATTATAATAATCTGTTAGACATAATGTCTTTGTGGTATACTAACAAGCTGGTTTGTAGGATACCATGAAAGATTTATCGGTTGGTAAATACTTTACAAGCTATTGTGTTATAAATATGGATGATTCAAAAGTTAAAGCAAGCACAGAGAATTTTAAATACAAGTCTGCTGCAGAGCTGACAGAGTTGATATCAATGTTGAAGGGTGCAAGTTGGAAGGCTCGTGTCAGTGGTATTGTCATTGATGTTTGTAAATACACTCCTATAAAGTCGGCACAAGGATTCATATACGGCCAATGCCAAACCAGCGGCATTTGTTTGGCTCGTGCCGAAAAGATTGGTATCATTGCTATATACACTGATTTTAAACTCTATGACAATGCAACTCGTTTACTTGAAACTGTTGTACGCGATCTAATTAGAAAACAAACGGAGCCAAAAGAAGAGGATCAAACAAAGCCAACAAACTAATCAATGTATAAATAATAAAATTGTAAATGATGATAATGATGATGATGATTTATTAGAATTCACCTCCACTTTGAGATATAACTGATGCTTCATCCCATGGACCATTGATCTCACTGAATTAAATAGATCGTTAATTGACGTTGATTTATATCTAATATGATAGGTTGATACTTACTTTTTGTACTTTTGAATGAATATTAGCCATAGTGGACAGATGAATGTGATGGTCATTACAATGCCAATATAAAAGAAGGATAGCAAGGTGCTCATACCCAAGAGTAGTAAACTACATGTTATACAAAGTATAACTGTTAAGCCAGTGTGTAGCTCTAATGAGTGACGCTACAGTTATGCATAGAAATGGATGTTGTTAATACTCAATTGAATGGTAGTGATTCAAGTTGTTTACCTTTATATGATGTCTTGCAATTGGAAAGAGTGCAAAATGTTTGTATAAGAGTAGGTAATCAAAACAAATACATGGATGTTTGATGGTAGTCTAGACCCAAGGAGAACAGATGCAAATATCGCTGCATTGAGTGAGATGGGTGCAGAGAATTTAGGTGATTCATTATTCGTATAGCCGTAGTCGTGGAAGAAAAGATGCGCCAGTAGTAATATAAACGTTAGCGCCCATATAGTATCATCGCTGAATGAGTTGGTCAATGTTCTAAGCACTGGCGATAGTGCATAGACTGTACCAAATAATAAAATAACATGTAGTATACTATCTTTTATAGAGTGAACTATATTATCGCTCCATTAGTTAGCTATTTGGATGACGAGCATCTTGATGTGACTTACAATCTGAAGTTGGATCAATGATAATAATGACTATGTAACCTAAAACCAGCAGTACCATTGCAAGACTCACAAGGAATCTCAATGTAAGAGTATGCTTGAGTGAATGGAAGAAGACAATAACGAATAGTATAACGCATGTAATCTGTTGTGTCACTGTAAAGCTATCGATAACTATCTTCCAGAAGTCATATTTTATAAAGTTTGCTAAATGAAATGGCAACACAACATAACTAACGTTAGTATAAAGATTTGTGGCTGTAGTAGGATTAGTATTATTAAAGTAGGGTACCAACCATTTTGTATCAATTCTATTAAAAATGTTTCGTCTGTATGATTATCAGGGAATGGTTGATGTTCATATAATATCTTTCGCCACTTCACTGATTGTGTTGTTGCTGTTGTTGCTGCGGTAGTTGTTGTTGTTGGTTTTGATTTATACAGTTGTTGCTAGGTGATGATTTATTACTACTACTACCAATATTACTAGTAGTGTTGGTTGTATGACTTGCATTATCACAGCCACAATGTTGACATCGATCTTTCATGGTGTTGACAACGATAATGCATCAGATACACGACCTCGTGTACACCTCTATCTAAAATGGTATTTCAATGAAAAGCAAAAATCACACAATAATTAAATTTTTTGAATTCATTCTGAGTGCTACTCCTTTTTTTGGATAGAATCCTGGATTTTATTATTATTATTAATTTAATTTTGCATTTGGATTCTAAATGATTTGAGTTGGAATGGTGTGAGATTGACCTTGGTGTTCAGTTTAATCAAAGTCGAAGGAGTGGTTGGTTCTTCTAGACCGTTGACCTCTTGAATCTGTTTGATTGGAAGATCCGATACAAAGTGGAAGTCGGTGTGTCCACCAAATGACTCATAGACTCTTACAATGTATCCGTTGTTATCCTCGGCACGCTTGATAGTCTCCAAAACTGCAGAGTTACTACCTGCTACACTGATAAGTGTTGGTAGAATCTGGTAGTCAGCGTTGACAAGTTGAGTGTAGAGATTGGTATTTACTTGATATCCTTGAGAGACAACATCTCCTTGTTGTAGGTTACCCTTATGTACGTAGAGCGAGTAGGTAAATTGGTGGCTGCCCATATCGGCATCAGCGTCAGGTGCCTTTGGTGCACGGAGTAAGCTGAGCTTCATGACACCAGAGTGGATGGAATATCCATATTTACAGTCATTCAACAAGGTTAAACCGAAATCATACTCAGAGAGATCGGCCCACTTGTGACCACACACTTCAAATTTGGCAACATCCCAGGAGGTATTAAAGTGGGTTGGACGTTGGACATGTCCAAATTGAATATCGTATGAGGCAGTTGTGGCACGGAGAGTGGTTGGGAATTCAACCTTCAACAACTTGTGAGCCTCATGCCACTCAATGTTGGTTTCAAAGTCAATACGACTTGTGTTGGCATACATGATAACACGCTGCTTCAAAGTGGATTGGTGAGCAAAGTTGGCATGTTCAAACTCTACAATGACTCTGAGTGGGCCTGTCTCTAATACACGGCTGCTAGTAGCTGGACCAGCAAGCTTGGATTTTTCTTGTGAGTAAATTTCAACATCCCATGCATCCCAAAACAAGGGAATATCGTCATAGAGTACGAAACGATTTCCAAACTGTCCTGCCGCAATTACTTGTCTGTTGAGTGCACGATCGATGAGACTTGAGATGGTACCGTCCTTCTTTAAAGTAAGTGAAATGAATGAGTTTGAAAGCTGGTAGTTGTCATTTGACTCTTCGACTTTGACTGTAAACTGAGTGGTGGCAGATACTGCTGATGATGTAAGTGATGAAGTCATTGCTGTAGCAGACAACTTGGTAAAACCATATGATGGGACCTTGATTAGTGCAAGAGACTTTTCGTTGCAGGATATTTGGGGAGTTGGGATGGTATTGATTGGCAACTCAATGACCTTTTCAACGGTGAATCCAGTTGGATTGAAGAATAAGACATCGGTACCGGTTCCACTACCAAGCAATCCAAGTGAACCATTCAAGTGTTGGATGCAGTCGCTTTCGATCTTCTTATGATGCTCAGCAGCATCCTTGTATACTAAGCCAATAGATGATCCTGGTAATACATCATGGAACTGATTCAACAAGAGTAACTCCCATTGCTCACTCAAGTTTGGATTTTGAATGAAGCAACACGGTTGGCATCGAGAATAGTTGATACTGCTTCAACATCATGGAGCAAAAATTCACATTTTCTGTTTCCACGCTTGCAGTTAGCTTGAGATGTATAAGTTCCACGATGAAGTTCAAAGTAAAGTTCTCCAACCCATGTATTTAGTTTATGGGCATCCTGCTGTAGTCTTTCAAAAAAGTCACGTGGGGATCCAAGTGTAACTTTGGGGATTCCATCAGTATTTGGAATCTTGATCAAACGCTCCAACATCTCGATGGTTGGTCCACCTCCTCCGTCTCCATGTCCATAGACTAAGAGTGAGTTATTAGAACGTTGGGCATCCTTATTGTTTGTCATCGATAGAACGACTTCTTTAACATCTGCGGCAGAGTTGTATGTGTTTGCTGGAGGGAAATGGCATAAAACTCTGCTTCCATCAATTCCTTCCCAGTGGAAAGATGAATGTGGGAACTTATTAATGTTGTTCCAACTGAGCTTCTGTGTGATAAAGTTTGAAATTCCCATGTGGCGGATGACCTGTGGAAGCTGTCCGCTGTATCCAAAAGTATCTGGTAACCAAAACTCTGTACAATAAGAACCAAACTCCTGTTTAAAGAATCGCTGTCCAAACAGGAACTGACGGATAAAACTCTCTCCACTTGGTAGATTTCCATCCATTTCCACCCAAGTACCACCAGTAGTGACAAACTGACCATTCTTGACCTTTTGTTTGATTCTCTCGTATAACTCTGGGTACAGTGCCTTGGTCCAGGCATAGAGCTGTGCCTGTGACTGTACAAACTGGTAGTCTGGATAGTAATCCATGTAGAGAATCTGTGTTGCAAATGATCTGGCTGCCTTTCTCTTGGTCTCATCATAGGGCCAGAGCCAAGCAACATCAATATGGCAATGGCCAGTAGCAATTACAGAGTGTTGGCTATCACCATTCTTTTGATTGAAAAACTCCTTCGCCATCTTTATGCATTGTGGCCATGTATCACGTGCATTGATATCGCAGTGGTTGATCATGTTATTAGCAACATAGAGTGCTTGATTGCTTCTTAGTGATCCTTCTGGGAAATTCTTGGCAATATCATAGAGCATTGTGAAATAAGTATACAATTGATAACATTCATTATCAAACACTGCCAATTCACACTTGGTCAAAGCAAAAGTCTTATCTGGATCACATGGGTTAATTAATCCATCTTTTCCAACACCAAACATACCATTACATGCCATTTCAATCTGATTATATATATATATATCAAAGAATATTAATATTTAGTTGATGTCTATTAAAGTTTAAATCACAGGTATTAAATATTTACCATGAAATGATACTTCTCATTGCCAGATGAATTATGGTTAGTTTATATTCAATTCTCTTGTCGACCCATGTGCCACCAGTCAAACCTTGGACAGGTATACCATCTCTCCAAATCAAGGCCTCAGAGCTACTGTTCCAGAGTAGATGAACCTCCTTACCCTTCATTGACGAAGGCACTTCAATATTCAACTTGAACCAGTAGGTTGCCCAACTCGGTCCAAACGATCGACCAACAGAACAAGGCTCATATTTTAAATTCAAAGCATCTATTCTCATTCATTGAATTAATAATGATGATCCATCATGATATGTAGGTATGTATATATGTATGTAACTTAGGATAACAATACCTTTGTATGGAATACGATCACAACGCTCAGAGACCTGCAATTGCACAGCAGAAGGCTCGAACTGTGTGTAGATACGTCCTTTGATGTTGACATCAGTGAAGTAGGTATCACTAATGAACTTTTCAATTCTCTCAACAATGATATTTCTAGTAGCTGGTGTAGTCATATCATATAATATGATATTATTTATAACTTCTTAAATAATAATAATAAAAATAATAGTAGTAGTATGACTACTTTTATAAAATACAATAGCAAAAGGTGTTGGGTGTGTTTGTTTGGAATTTGATTTTTAATTAAACAAATTAATATTTGATGTTGTTGTTCAAAGCAAACAAACTCAGCCTGAAACTAAATTTGACTTTTTTGTAAAATTAATATTGATATTTACTCAATCACATTCATTGTTGTTTGTTACAGTATGTGATTGTTTTATTATTTACAACCAATTTAAAAAGATAAAGTAATTGGCATTTGTTTAGCATATTATAATTCAATGAATTTAATTTTGTTTTTTATACATAATGGTATAATAGTAATTGTTCTTTGATATTGAAGTCCGAATAATCTCAACCCCTCATCCTCCATGTGGATAATGACTATTAATTAATTCGTTAGCCTGTAGCGACCAATAACGGATATGTGGTGGGGAAGGTTCTCATTTTATTAGATTGGAAGTAGTAGTACTAGGTTAGGTTGGTCTACAAATAATAAATAACAATTTCTAGAAAATGCTTGATTGATGAATGAATAGATTGATAGAAAGATAGGTAGATAGATAAAGATATTGATCAAGTACCACCAAATCGTCGTAGGATCTTAATTCGTGCAAGCTTTGATCTAAAACATAACCACAACATCAAGTGCTGTTTGTGTTGTATCAATATCTTTAAACCAGGAGACCCTAATTTTTCAGTATTTTCATTTTAACTGTTTTTGTTTTTAATTTTATTATAATAGATTAACAATTACCCCAACAAATTGTCATTGATTTTTTTTCTCCTATATACATAGGGATCGCGATCTTTCATCTTGCTACTTATATTATTTGTTAGTTTTATTATTATTTTATTGTTATATTTTATTTAGTTTAGTTAATGAATATCATAGTCATAGTTTAGATATCTTTTTTTTAATATTATATAATATATTATTATTATTCCTTATTCATAAAAATATGTTTTGATTCATTTTAAAACATAGTCTAAAAAGATAGATAGATATATAGATAGTGATAAATAGATAGATAGATATATAGATAAGACAAATAGACAAATAGATAGAAAGAGATATAGATACAAAGAAAATATTCCAAAAACGAAAAAAAACAAAAACAAATAATGCCTACATTCACAGATTCTGATTTTTGGGATAAATTTGTTATTGGTTATATATCACTAAGAATATTTCTGTTATCTTGTATCACTGTTTTGATCGTACCTCAAGTCTACTTTGAATATAAGGAGATCTATAAATACAAGATAAAACAAATCGGTCCAAAGTTTATCACTTTGATTGCCCTTTCCCTTTTCCCTTTCTGTAGGTTATCTTAATTTAAGCACGATGGTGACAACAGTGAAATTAATTACAAAATTATTTACCTATTCATTCATGTTGTATTATATACAGTTAGAGTGATCGATCAGCTGTCATTTCTCTTTACTACTCCTAGGTCTGGAATTGGATCGTGGGCTTGGTTTTTTGGGGTAATCTCTACCTACTTTTTGTTTTTAGAATGGCTGTTTATTGGCTGCTTTTGGATTCAACTGCTATACACCTATTTTGTATCGGAATCAATCAATTTGAAGAATAACAGGAGATGTTGGATCACGTGCTGGGTTCTAGCTTTTCTTTTGTCGCTTTGGGACATCGCTATTTTGGTCAGTGGAATGATCAAGCCCGAGGCTACCGATCGGTACTATCGTATTGGCTTCATTATTTCATTGATACTCTTTGGTATTTCGATTCTTTCCCATGGTATTATTCTGTCCTTCCACCTAAAGTCGCAAAACAATCGTATACAAGGAATGAGCCATGTCATACGCCGTATTCTTCAATTGTCTATTATTTTAGCTATAATTATAGTCATGATTTTATGTCGTGATATAATTTGGAGTATCTTCAAATTACCGCACTCCTCGCCGTATAGACACATTACCATTTTCCTGACTGCAGTATGCGAGATTGCTCAAAGTGTGGTCATCATGCTGGCTTTCACAAACTCAAACTTTATCAATTACCTCAAGTTCAGGAGAGTCTCGCACGAAGATCCGGGAAACCTATCAAAGAAAAAGAACAACCCAGCACAGATTGACAAAGATTTCAGCAGTAACAGCTCGGTGGTCTCTAGTAGCAGCTCATCGCCACCAGAGAAAATCAAGCATTCTATCAATGATTCCAATCCTACAAATCTTGCCAATGAGATAAACTTTGAGATATTGGACTCTCATACCACAGATAGAGAACCAGAAGAGACTTAGGTTATTTATGTACAAGTGAAGGCAGCTCGCACCTTTCAATCAAAACAACGTGTTGCTTACTGTTCCAAACAGTATCTAGAAGGTATGATATTCCAGAGTTGAATATCAACAAAACACTTTCATACCCCCCTTTTCCATATCAGTAAGAATCGCATATCTTAAATGAGGCAAAAAGGAAAACATGTTAATAGTTGTTGCCAATACACTTTGCACAATTGGTCCAGATAGAAGACATGCTTTGGGATCTCGATAAGTCTAATCACCTCATGTTTTATTGGTGGTTAATAGATCGGGGTTCATCAGTATTTATTTTTATAGCAAAGCCAAACAGTCATCCTTACCATATCAGTGACCTGGAGCTGGCCTCTATTATGATAAACAAAATACGAATAAAAACACATAACCACCTCAGGTGTTTATCCTCTGAAAACAACGTTTGCACATTATCATCTGATTGGGCAGATATAAAAATAAAACTAAAGAAAAAAATGAAATTGTGGGTGGTTGTGAAAATCAGTATCTTGGGGTGAGATTTCATTGGGGAGATAACTCTGATGGAATAAAAAAACCCATAGAATTTGATTCAATTTTTCTCTAGACATGAAGGTTCTTCTTCAAAAATTCTAATATATATATGAAATGATATCATTAAGTTGACCATCGTAATCAAATTATTAATCCACTGTTTTGTTGATTGTTTGTAATGACCTTATTTGGGCTGATAGCTAAATTTTGGTTATCCGCTTTTTACAGTTTTGCAATTCTTATTAAATCATTTTTCCATTGTCGAATGATTGAAGTGAATTTTGGTTAATAGATTGTCTCAGAGTCTCTATTGTCTTCACTCTAATTTATTTGAATTAATAAATTATTTAAGAATTTTTTTTTTTTTTTTTCATTTTAATTTCTAACCAGAAAACCCTCTTTCAATGATTGATCACAACAACAACAACCGTTGTCCCCAATTCATTACAATCTTTACAAATAGATAGACAACTATTTATCTTCGTGCCTCGGTATAGCTTTCTTTCTTACTTTTCTTTTTTCAAAAAAGTAACCATCAATCTCACTAAAAACACAAAAACTCTAGTTTATTTTTCAAAATCTAAAAAGGTTTTCATTGGTTGATCACTAAATTCATCAACCCCAACAACCCCCACAACCACCACTTCAATCTCGAAACATCTAAATTCGAACATTCTTTTTGATTTGAATTAGCCCTTTATGAAAATAGGACCTCCATTTGTTTTATAATTATATCTTGCTTTTCGCTTAAACCAATCACACCCAAACCTCTACCCCATACAGTGTTCATGATTTCATTCATGTTCTACTGCAACAAAATCTACGATGTGATTTTAGCTGACTTATGTCGACACCTGACTTAATATACTATCTCCACATTCTTCCCTTTTCACCTGTGTCCTCTAATGATATTTGATCAAAAAAAATACAAGAGGAATCGCATATCGATACCAAGTCTAAATTGGTCTTTTATCCTCTAAATTAATTTTGTTGCTTTCAAGCCAAACCAAACAGTCCATCCACCAACTACAATATTCTTTTTGCCCAATCTCTAACGTCAAAAACATTTGTATTAATAGTATTTGTAATAGTAGTAGTATATATATTTATATATAGAAATTTAAATGGGATCTTATACAACAACCGAAGCTGGTGATAACCTTGTGATTGTATTTTTAAGTATCAGAATTTCAGTGTTATTGGTAATAGCCTTTCTGAATGGTATTCAAACAGTATTTGAATGGCGATATTTACGATCAACCAAAAAGCCAATTAGTCCCCGTTTTTGTACCTTTTTTTCAATTACATTCTTTCCTCTATGTAAGTTTAATGTCATTAGTAGAACCCATTTTATCTCATTCATCTAACAGGGTCTATCTTTATCATATAAAGTTAGAGCAATTGAACAATTAGCATATTTATTAGCATATCCAAGATTTGAAGCACCTTCACATGCTTATTTCTTTGGACTTTATGGAACCTATTTCATTTTCACAGAGTGGATTTTCATTGGTAAGTACTAACTCACAATCCCATTTCCTACTTGATTGATATTAATATATATGTGCCATTTATATAATAGGATGTTTCTGGACTCAGTTGTTGTATACATTCTTTGTGTCTACTGCAATCATTTTAAAAAATACCAAGCGTGCATGGTATACTGCATGGGCTCTGGCCATTCTCTTTGGATTGTGGACAGTCATTATGAGTATTTTGTCTTGGGCCTCACCAAAATCGATTGTCAAGTGGATTGACTATGCCCAGTTGGCTTGGATCATGGTGTATGGGTTTGCAATTATTTTCAACGGTGTAGTTCTGGTAAAATTTATGAAGCAACAAGAAAAGCGAATCCCCAAACTTCAAACCACTATCGACAAGACAGTGCGTTTGGCAGCAACACTCACAACTCTCTACATTTCCATTATTGCCATTATCGTTGGTTTCTCTATTTCAGGTATTCCCGAATCATCCGACTACTACTATTTCCAAAAGTTCTTTATCTTCCTCATTGAAGTCTTCCAGGTTATTGTGGTTATGTTTGCACTCGGTGGAGAAACACCAATCAACTATTTATATTTCCGTCGTGTTAATGAGAGTCATTCCAGTAGTGGATCACATACCAAGAACAGTTTGGGCAATGGTGAAAAGTATTCATTCTCATCGCACGTAACCAGCTGTGGACCTCAAGAAGGTGTATCAATGACCACATTCTCAGCTGCAGCTTCACGTGATTTGATTGATTCCAATGAAGCCGAAACCCCCAAGCCCGATAATGAACAACCAAGTGCTACCATCCCTTCACACATGAGAGACATCGAGTCAGGTTTTGGCCACAGCTCCACCAATGAGCTACTCCATTCAACCGAGCAACAAAATGCCCAGCTCGGTAGTGCACCACTGCCATCGTCCTCATCCTTATCCTCGTCATCATCAACCTAAAGCCACAAGTAAATGCTTAAGAAGTAACTATGTTTATACAAAACAAAACACCCCATATATAGAATTAAACCAATCAAATCGATCAAATTCATTTAATTATTTTAGTGTTAAACAAACATTGAATAGAACCCTCTCACCCTGTGTGTTTTATTTACACATATATTAAAATCAAAATCAATAGAATGTATAATAAATTATTAGCCACAGACAAATAAATAAAAGTAAATCTAAAAGTAAAGATATATATAAATATAATTCTATCTATGCTTGTACCTTATATATAGATACAGTACAAATAGACTCTCATAAATGAATAAATATAGATATAATCATTATATAATACGACTAGTATTATTATTATTATTATTATTTGATAATTGTATGTACTTAGATGTAAATTTTGATTGTGATAATATAAAAGGCGCACAGCATTATTAATAATGAATGAAATTAAAAGTTTGTTTTGGTAATAATTATTTTGAAAACCTTCCGAAGGATACATCGTATTTTTGCAAGACAGGCTATACAATAGACCGTGATGGTAACCGATTTTGTAATGACTATGAAGCTTGTGATGGTGTAGTATGCCCAGGAAAGAGAACATGTAAAAATTCAAATGGATTCCCAGTGTGCTTGTTGATAGAGTCTACGTGTCTACATTGTAAATCAAATGAAATATGCATGTCGGTCAAAGGTGATCTCAAATGCTTAGAAGGAACTGGAATTTTATTAGATAAATACAGGGAGATAACCGAATTGGATGACCAACAGCAGAAAAAACTACAACAAGAACTAAAACAACTACAACTACAACAACAGCAAAAACAGCAGCAACAGCAACAACAGCAACAAAAGCAGAAACAACAAAAGCAACAAAAGACTGATAGAAAACCAAAGAAAAAGTCCAAACCAAATGATGTCAAGGTAGAAAACCCTATAAAATTTTACACTCACGAAAAGAATAACTGCTTGAACCTAGACCAAGACTACAACTATGTAAAGAATAATAGTTGTTTTTTTATTGAATGTCCGAACTCTATGAAATGCGTTTCATTAAAAGGTTCTCCTTATTGTTTAATATGGTAATAAAAGTAGTTTCTTTTTGCAAATGTAAAAATGTCATGACATGACTTGCAGTATATCCTCTAAGTAATGCTCACTCTCCAGGCTCTATTGTCGAGTTTAGTATTAAATAGTTTATTTTATTTTTTGAAAACATAGATATAAGAATATTGATATGGTTTGATATTTTTTGGAGGAAATATTCGATAGATCCTAAATAATTTCCATTTCGATGGGTGTTTGAGTAGCATTGACAAATTCCAATTACTAAGTTTCCATGTATGTATTGAGAAGTTATCAAAATGATAAAAACCATTTTTTGTATTAAATTAAAGTTGTGACTTCAATTAATCATTAATTAGTGTTATGGTGGATTATAATAGAATACAATCGAAATTAATGTTTCAAGTAAGTCATTGCTCACTTAAGTTCATTTAATTAATGTTTGGTTAATTGGATGCGATGTGGTGATCTACTACATTCATCCGAGTTCCTATGAATAAACAAATGAATCCACCATCACTTTGCACATTGTTTGGGTTGTACATAATTTGGAGCACGGATCCTGTAAAAGTTTGAAGCACCAGCATGCGACAAACTAAAAGTAATCATGCACCTGATAAATATTAAAAAATACAAGTAATTTTGATTTAAATATCTATTGTTTTTCTAAAAATAGAGGAACATTTACAACTACTACTAATGATTTAACAACAATATCGGCAACAACATTCACGATAATTCCATAGAATTAAGATGATTGTTTGTGGATACTATCTCATTATTTTAGTAGATATTTTTTTAACAGAAATTTGGTAATAATGATGAACGATGATGATGTATAACAAATAATAATATTTGTACTACAAATAGAAAACAGTAACAACAAAATTATAATTAGAACATATATCCACCAACTTATATATTTGTCCTTCGCTGTGGTAAATTTAAAATAATATAAACTTTTAGGTGTGATGTAGAATATATATTTCAGCAAACAGTTCATTTTAGGAGAAATTGGGGAAAGATGTCATCCAATTGGCAATTGGTTTGTTCACAGGTGTTACTACACTCAGAGGGTATAGTTTGAAAAGCGCGATTGGTGCTACCACTACCCAACATCAACTAACAACACACTAACCTATAGGACAGTAATAGACTCCAATATCCAACCACATACACACATATTTATATTTATTACGTATCAATCAATGATCTGCTCTCAGTTCATTTCAATTGTAGTGATTCGATGATTTTGTTTATTATTTCCAACAGTTATTATCTATACATACTGCTTCTGTTGTTATTGTTGATAGTATCAGATAGAATCATCAGATGCATTCTCATCATCATCATTCAAAACGACAACAACAACAACACTTACACACAACTCTTAAACGCCAACATTTAATATACTCTACTACTACTAATAAAACAACTTCCTTTAATTATATTTAAATGTGCCAATGCATATTGATCTTCCAATTAATAATAATTGGAATTGAATGAAATTGTATTGAATTGATTTGATTTGAATGACATTTGGATGCAGATAAGTCACTGCTCCTGTTGTTATTGTTGTGGTTATTCGAAATGCAACAACCACAACAAAATATATATGTTATGTATGTATGTACATTTTTGATTGAATGTGGTTTGATATAAAATATGAGCATCTGTCAATGGAGTGTGTTTGAACTCATCATTTTATGATATGATTGATTGTTTAGATGATAGGTGTGTGTTAATTAAATTTGTTTTTCATTCTAACACTATTCAGAGATGACAGTGGCTCTTGGATGGTTTGCGAGCAAGTGATAGATTCTGTTGCAATCACCAACATCGATTAAATTTGAGAGAACATGTATATATTGATTTATTTTTAACTTTTTATCGATATCAATCACACAATGTCGATGATGATGTTGATTTCATACCTACCCCCTTGACCATCACTAACCATACTCTGTCAAGATGGATAGAAAGATGAGCCAGCACACCACATACATACTTTATTCATTATATCCGCACACACCACTACAACTACCACTACCACCAACTTCTTCACCCAACCATCTTATCATTTAGAAGTGTTTTTAAATGATCAGTCATAAAAATGTACATCAATATTTTTAGCTTCTTTTGGTTATGTAATGTGATGATGAATGGTCATATTTTATCTTATAATAGATTTCCATATAAGTTGTAAAATAAATACTCCCTTAATTATTTGGTGTTGAGTTAATGAATTAGATGAGCTAGCACCTGATTGCTAGTTAGATTACTGTTTTATAGTTACTACGGTATTGTCGATACTGACATTTTTGATTTTAGTGGTATCGGTGTTAAGTTGTTGTTGATGAAATATGTAATCTAAATATGTTTGCCATTTATTTGTACCCCTTTAAAACTCTTCAAACTACCAGTTCACTTTAAACCAATGCATCCTCTACTACTTCCTTTCTGTTTATTGCAAACTAACAAAAGATAAAATCAATCCATAGAGTAGTCGAGTTGTACCAAATTTAAATGAACTTTGATATATAGATGGGGTGGTTGCAACTTACTGTACTCTCTGTTGGTTTTAAAGGACACTGATGAAATTGTTATTCTTTGTATGAAATCCAATTCCTTTAAATTTAGACCTAATCTCATTAGTTAAATTCATTCTTCAAATTTCTCATTTATCTAAAGAGAAAAATCAAAGTTGTAAATACTTTTATATCATTATAAATTCACACATACTTATCTATCTTTCTGTAAATACTTTTCTTTCACCTATTATCCTTTTATATATAAACAAAAATACTTTAAAAAAAATATAATAATACCAAACTTATAAACGACTAATTACTTATTTATCTATAATTATTAATTCCTATTAAAATTATTTAAACGAATTTACTCCGCTTAATACTTATCCAAACCAAAGCCATTTCGAAATGGCTACCAAATTATTACTTGTTTATGTACTCCTCTTGAGTTTCGTAGTTTTAACATATGGTAATTGAAAAAATTATTGAATTCCTGGATTCCAGGTTTTTCCAAAATAATTATTAACTGAATTTCATTTCATTTTCTTTTCTTTTCTTTTCTTTTCTAATTTCTTCTCATAGGTACTGTCCCAAGTTGTCCAGCCAGCTGTGATGATAAGAATGCATGTACCATAGATTCATGTGACAAGGCTAAAGGCTGCTGTGTAAATACTCCTATTACATGTGATGATAAGAATGCTTGTACTGAAGATTCGTGCGATTGTGACAAGGGTTTGCGTTTTTAAACCAATCAGCTGTAAACCCAAAAATGCTTGTAACATTGCTTCATGTAACAACTCGACTGGTTGTGTCCAAACTCCAATTAGTTGCGATGATGGAAATAAATGTACCAACGACTATTGTGATCCAGTAAAGGGATGCCAACATACTGATGTTAGCTGTGACGACAAAAATGCCTGTACCTCAGACTCCTGCGATTGTGAAAAAGGTTGTGTCAATACACCAATTTCATGTAAGCCAAAGGATGCCTGTAATGTCGCTTCATGTAACAACTCAACTGGTTGTGTCCAAACTCCAATTAGTTGTGATGATGGTAACAAATGTACCAACGACTATTGCGATCCAGTGAAAGGATGTCAACACAAAGACATCAGCTGTGATGATGGCAATGCTTGTACTTCTGATTCTTGCAATTGTGACAAGGGATGTGTCAACACTCCAATTACCTGTAAGCCAAAGGATGCCTGTAGCATTGCTTCATGCTCCAACTCAACTGGTTGTGTCCAAACACCAATCAGCTGTGATGATGGCAATAAGTGCACCTCCGACTATTGTGATGCTGTCAAAGGATGTCAACACAAAGACATCAGCTGTGATGATGGCAATGCTTGTACTTCTGATTCATGCGATTGTGACAAGGGATGTGTCAACACTCCAATTACCTGTAAACCAAAGGATGCTTGCAATGTAGCCTCATGTTCTAATTCAACTGGTTGTGTCCAAACTCCAATCAGCTGTGATGATGGTAACAAATGCACCAATGACTATTGTGATGCTGTCAAGGGATGTCAACACAAGGATATCAGTTGTGATGACGGTAATGCATGTACCTCAGATTCATGTGATTGTGAGAAAGGTTGTGTCAACACTCCAATCTCTTGTAAACCAAAAGACGCTTGTAATGTAGCTTCATGCTCTAATTCAACTGGTTGTGTCCAAACCCCAATTAGCTGTGACGATGGTAACAAATGCACCATTGATTCTTGTGATGCTGTCAAGGGATGTCAACACACAGATTTAATGCTGTGATGACAATAATGCTTGTACTGCTGATTCATGTGATAAAGAAACTGGTTGCTCCAACATTCCAATTGTCTGTAAACCAAAGGATGCTTGCAATGTAGCCTCATGCTCCAACTCAACTGGATGTGTCCAAACTCCAATCAGCTGTGATGATGGTAACAAATGTACCAATGACTATTGTGATGAAGTTAAAGGATGTCAACACAAGGATATCAGTTGTGATGATGGTAACGCATGTACTTCCGATTCATGTGATTGTGAGAAAGGTTGTGTCAACACTCCAATTACTTGTAAACCAAAAGACGCTTGTAATGTAGCTTCATGCTCCAACTCAACTGGTTGTGTCCAGACCCCAATTAGCTGTGACGATGGTAACAAATGCACCATTGATTCATGTGATGCTGTCAAGGGATGTCAACACACAGATTTGTGTTGCGATGATGACAATGCCTGTACTGCAGACTCATGTGATAAAGAAACTGGTTGCTCCAACATTCCAATTGTCTGTAAACCAAAGGATGCTTGTAATGTCGCTTCATGCTCCAACTCAACTGGATGTGTCCAAACCCCAATCAACTGTGATGATGGTAATGCTTGCACCTCTGACCACTGTGATGCTATAAAAGGTTGCATTAATAAACCAATCTCATGTCCACCAGTCGATGCATGCAATGTAGGTGCTTGTAACAATGTAACTGGATGCTTCCAAACTCCAATTAGCTGTGATGATGGTAACAAATGTACTGTTGATTCTTGTGATGCTGTCAAAGGATGTCAACACACAGATTTATGCTGTGATGACAATAATGCTTGCACTGCAGACTCATGTGATAAAGAAACTGGTTGCTCCAACATTCCAATTGTCTGTAAACCAAAGGATGCCTGTAATGTAGCCTCATGTTCCAACTCAACTGGTTGTGTTCAAACCCCAATCAGTTGTGATGATGGCAATGCCTGTACTGAAGACTCATGCGATTGTGAAAAAGGTTGTGTCAACACTCCAATCACCTGTAAACCAAAGGATGCCTGTAGCATTGCTTCATGTAACAATGTAACTGGTTGTGTTCAAACTCCACTCAACTGTGACGACGGTAACAAATGTACATACGACTCTTGCGACGCTGTCAAGGGATGTCAACACCAAGATATTCCATGTGATGATAACAATGCCTGTACCTCAGATTCATGTGATTGTGAGAAGGGATGTGTCCATACACCAATTACCTGTAAGCCAAAGGATGCCTGCTACATTGCCTCATGTTCCAACTCAACTGGTTGTGTCCAAACTCCAATCAGCTGTGATGATGGCAATGTCTGTACCTCAGATTCATGTGATTGTGAGAAGGGTTGTGTCAACACTCCAATCTCCTGTAAACCAAAGGATGCTTGTAATGTAGCCTCATGCTCCAACTCAACTGGTTGTGTCCAGACCCCAATTAGTTGTGATGACGGAAAGAAATGCACCATTGACTCATGTGATGCCGTTAAAGGTTGTATTAACACTCCAAAGAATTGTGACGATGGTAACAAGTGTAAGATCAATAGCTGTTGTGAAGAATCTGGAGAATGCGAATCTACCGATGTAAATTGCAATGATAATAATGCATGCACTCAAGATCTCTGTGATAAGACTATTGGATGCTTCCATCCACCAACCCAATGTAATGACTATAATGCATGCACTCTTGACTCATGTGACAACGTAACTGGTTGTGTACATACTCCAGTCAAATGCACTCCAAAGGATGCATGTTATGTAGCCTCATGTAACAATGCAACTGGATGTGTCCAAACTCCACTCAACTGTGATGATGGTAACCCATGTACTGCAGACTCATGTGATTGTGAAAAGGGATGTGTCCATACACCAATCTCATGTAAGCCAAAGGATGCCTGTAATGTAGCCTCATGCTCCAACTCAACTGGTTGTGTCCAAATCCCAATTAGTTGTGATGATGGTAACAAATGTACCTCCGACTACTGTGATGTTACTAAAGGATGTCAACACAAGGACATCAGTTGTGATGATGGTAACGCATGTACTTCTGATTCTTGCGATTGTGAAAAGGGATGTGTCAACACTCCAATTACCTGTAAGCCAAAGGATGCTTGTAATGTAGCTTCATGCTCCAACTCTACTGGTTGTGTCCAAACTCCAATCAACTGTGATGATGGTAACAAATGTACTAACGACTATTGTGATGCTGTCAAAGGATGTCAACACAAAGACATCAGTTGTGATGATGGTAACGCCTGTACTTCCGATTCATGCGATTGTGAGAAGGGATGTGTCAATACACCAATCTCATGTAAGCCAAAGGATGCCTGTTATTTAGCCTCATGTAAGAACTCCACTGGATGTATCCAAACTCCAATCAGCTGTGATGACGGTAACAAGTGCACTTTAGACTCCTGTGACCCAGTCAAAGGATGTCAAAACAAACCAACTCAATGTCCAAGCAAAGATAAATGTAACATTGGTGTATGTGATCCAATCAAGGGATGTACCACCACTCCACTTAAGTGTGACGACAACAACCCTTGTACAGTCGACACATGCGACTGTGAAAGAGGATGTGTCTACACCCCAGTAGTATGTGATGACAAAAACAAGTGTACCAACGGAGCATGCAACAACTCAACTGGCAAATGTGTCTATACTCCAGTTAGTTGTGATGACAACAACAAATGTACTACCGACTCCTGTGACTCTAGACGTGGATGCCAGAACAACCAAATAACCTGTGATGACAACAACAAATGTACTTTTGATACTTGCGACAAGCAAAATCGGTTGTGTCTACAAGAACATTACCTGTACACCAAAGGACAAATGCTCAGTAGCAAGCTGTGATACCAAGAGGGGATGTGTCCAAAGCGACTTGAAGTGTAACGACAACGACGCTTGCACATCTGACTCCTGCGACTGCGAAAAAGGATGCCAATTCAATCCAATCAAGTGTAATGCAAAGGACAAATGTCACACCGCCAAATGCGACAAAGTAAAGGGATGCGTACAAACTCCCATTGACTGCGACGACGGTAACCCTTGCACAGTAGACTCTTGTGACTGTGACAGAGGTTGTGTCCACACCCAGTGAAGTGCAGCGACAGTGATTGCGACGATGATGACAAATGCAAAACATCGTCATGCAATCCAAAGACCGGTAAATGCGAGACCACTAGTGTCAAATGTGACGACGGTAACCCAAACACCTGTGACTCATGTGACTCCAAGCGTGGATGTGTCTACACCAAATGTGACGATGGTAACAAGTGTACCATAGACACCTGTGGACTCAATGGAAAATGTCAATTTACACCAAAGAACTGTGACGACGGAGATCCCAAAACCAAAGACAGTTGTGACAGAAACACAGGACAATGTGTCAACAAATGTGATTAAACTAACCATTCATAGTTTAACTCGATCCATGAAAAAAACTAAATCAAAACTCAAAAACTAATATTTATTTTTTAAATCCACCTTTAAATTCAAAGTTGGAATAATTCAACATTCAATCAACAATTAATATATACTTTGCATCAAATAGATATAACATAATACCTATCCTTTTTTTTAAAAAAACAAAAACCAATAAATTAGAAATTCAAAGCTAATAATTATTATTATTATTATTATTATTACTACTATTTACTAGTATTATTATTATTTATTTATTTTCTTGGAAACTATATACACTTATACTAATTATATGTAATAGAGACGACCATATCCATTTGATATCATAAATATCCAATTGTGGTTTGGATAAGGTCTATTCTGGAAGTTCATGGTTGGAGGTTTCACATCCATTTTTTTACAAATTAATTTTATAAATTTTTTTTTGCAAAAAAGAACTAACAAATAAAAATTAGTATAATTAAGAATCTGATTCCACTGTTCCATTAACCTAATTCCTTTTTCAGTAAATTAAAATTTAATATGCAATCTTTAAGACGTTTGTCATCTTCCATCAACTCTGTCAGCTCTGTTTTAAATAGAGGTGCTGCTGTTAGATCATTCAATTTAATCAACAAATCTGCATCACAAGCAAATACATCTTTATTTGTTAAACAATCACTGAATCAAACAGTTAGAAACTACTGTTGGTATGTACTAGTAACCTTCTTATAACAATACAATTGGGAATATCCATCCTACCTTTCAATACTTCCTTTTCTTTCTTTCTTTCTTTATACCTCCGCCACAAACAACACTCCTCTTCATTGCAACATTTTAATTTCAATTGCCTAAATTTAAAAAACACTTTCATTTTCATTGGTTATGAAATTTCATTTGTTTTGTTACCACATCACCAAAACAATAGCAAACTAAAACCAATCCAACAAATAAATAGATTTGTAAAAATTACTCTTTCCAATTCCACATATCTATTATTATATTATAGTAAATATCTATTCGAAAATGAATGAATTCATTTTAAACATCATAAAATTACAAAATTATTAATTTTTGATGTCATCTTCATGTCCTTAACATTTTTTTTTTTATTGATTTTTTTTCTTTTTTGTAAAAATTAAATTGACTCCATTTGAAGTGCACTCCCTGCGCTCTGTGCACATCATTGCTGAGTTTCAGCCATTTTTTATTTAAAATTTAAATTTAATTTTATTTAATTTTCTTTCCCTTCTCAGTGGTGTGGTGAACACTTACTTATTTTTTTGGTGAACAACAAATTTAACATTCATTTTTCTCTTCTCTTTGATAAGCAATCATAATTTTGAATTAATAGAAATGACTGGTCCACACTGCCACAAGCACGAACAAATCCGTATCAGAAAGCCAGCTCCAAAGTTCGCCGGACAAGCTGTCGTCAACGGTGAATTCAAGGACATCTCCTTGGATGACTACAAGGGTAAGAATCAAGACTAAACACACTAAACAATGGATATATATTAACTTTTGCTTTTGATTAACTGTTTAGGTAAATACGTTTACTTCTTCTTCTACCCATTGGACTTCACTTTCGTATGCCCAACTGAAATCATTGCTTTCTCTGAGGCTGCTGAGGAATTCAGAAAGGCTGGTTGCGAGATCGTTGCTTGCTCAATCGACTCTGTCTTCTCTCACTTGGCTTGGATCAACACCCCACGTAGGAAGGTGGTTTGGGTGGTATCAACTTCCCAATCTTGTCTGATCTCACTCACCAAATCTCAAAGGATTACGGTGTATACATTGAGGAAGATGGTCACACCATCCGTGGTTCCTTCATCATCGGAAAGGACGGGTAAGTTAATCAATCAATCAATCAAATGTTACACTTGTTCTTTTATACTAATATGCTTATTATTACAGTTTGGTCAAGCACATCCAAATGAACGACAACCCAGTCGGTAGAAACGTTGAGGAAGCCCTCAGACTCGTCAAGGGTTACATGTACACCGATGTCCACGGTGAAGTTTGCCCAGCCAACTGGAATCCATCCAACAGCAAGACTATGATCCCAGATCCAAAGGGTTCAAAGGCTTACTTCCAATCTGTCAACCAATAAATAATTAATGTAGACAAACCTACATTTCCTTTTACTGTATAAAAAAAAAACAAAAGTACCTTTCCAATTGTCTTTTTTCATTTCTTTATTTACACAAGTCATCACTTTTATAGATGCTCTTTTTTATAATGAACAGACTTAAATTGATTGTTTAATCCATATTTATATTTAAATATTTCTTGACCATCTTGGAAATTTCCAAATTCTAAACAATTGTAGTTGACAATTGAATGATTAGAATTTACTTACTAGTCATAGAGTACATTATTAAAATGTAACTTACCTTTAATTGATTGTAAATGTTCACATAGTTTCTTAAATATTGTTTCATCTTTCCAGTAGAGAGTTGTTTTCGGATGGAATAGTTTTACCGTCAATAACTGGTATAGGTGCATGGCTATATGCATAATATCACCATTAGCTAGTAAAAATATCCCTGGATTTACATTTCTCATACGGAAGTAGTTTTCGTCATCAAATGAGTTCTTTGTATGTCTGATAATTTATCATTGAAATATAATTTCCACTGGAGTGCAACCTTCTTTATTATTATGATATAAGCTTTTTGGTGGAGGAGTTGCTGCTATTTTTATTGGATCTTCCATCTTTTACTTTTAAAAAATAATCTGTATAACTAGTATCTTTTTCAATAGAATATATAAAATGGAAATTAGTTAAAGCCTAACTAATAAAAGGTTTTAGAGCACTTTTATGTTTGCCGTATATGGTAAACTTGCTGTTCTTCCAAATTCATGAAATTTATTCTAAAAAGCCCACGACAAACTTGTGGGTGAAAAACATCAGAATTGGTAACATTAGATTTTGGGTTTTTGCCTAATCTTACCATTTATGGAATGATAGGGTATTTATTTATATTATATAATTGTTTTTTTAAGTGAAGTTTATGAGAATACTGATTTTGAACTTGCATTCCAAATCATTTGGTACTGCATGCTATATAAAAGTTGTACGAAAGGTTGTCCAATAAAGACAGTAACCCACATGACTACATTTCCAAATCTGGTCTTCTGTAATATTGGTAATTGTGTAAAATAAAACAAGTCCAACTAGTTATAATAAATATTAGAAGAATAGTGTTAGTCAGTCAGGCTATAATTAATTAATTGGGATAGTTTGATAAATACTTTGTAGAATCATTGTTGTTGATAGAATTGGTCTAACAAATTTGAATGATAAAACCATAACAATTTCGTGTAAAAGTGCCGAGAGCAAGAATGTAGAGAGGAATGCACCGAATTTGTTCATTTTAACGGTGTGCATAGAGTCAGTGTACACATGTCTTAGCATCCATTTGTGAACTGGACGATTCCATCGTCTCCACCACATATCAAATGTAGTGGCATTCCACCAATCTTGATAGAATTCTCTATCAGCAAATCTAGTAATTTCTGCAAATATATTTAATAAACAATGAATACTCCATAGAATCTATTTAAAAATTAATAAAATAAGAAAGCGTTAGATGGCATGATTAAATAATCATGTAAATGCTGATCATATATACCCTAGCATCCAAAGACTCATTGCTGGCAACGAAAGTCTAACAACCAGTAGCATAAATGGTTGGTGTTCGACATCTTTATACAATGGATTACAGTAACACACTGTTGATGGTTCCTATTAGTAATTGTTGGGATTATTGGTATATATATATATTGAGTGGATATTTACACATTAAATAAAATACAGAGAAAGTTCCAATGAATGCGAGTGATTCTTTTACTACATATGTTCCAACGAATGGATGGTGTTCTTGGGAAGTATGGCTCATATACTAATGTTGGCGCAATTAAAAGAATGAAAAGTGCTTGAGGGAGACATTTGGAATGAGATCTCTTCTGGTGATTGGAGAGTTATTTTTGCTAGCCTTGACAGATCCCCTTTTCAACCAAAAATTAGTGTACCAATAGGAGTGATTTTTCATTGTATAAACACATAGTTGCAGTCCGGTACCTCCACTTAAGACTAAATATATACATTTGAAATGACCCATTAGTATAGTTTCAAAATTATGAATGGTATCATGCTTGCCTACTTACTTGGTGATAGGTTATTTTTGAAGAGAATATCGGATGTGACATAGAATGCGGTGACTTGCCAAGCAAAGTAGATGACCACAGAGAGCCAGGCAGGTATTTTGTTGTTGACATAGAGACGTTGTAGTAATGTAGATGACATAGCTGAAGGCAACTAAGCCCACCCAAACAAAGAAACCTATATACCATTGGTTCACCAACAAATAAAAACAACTCAAAATCAACTGGTTTTCCATTTTTTACATAGTTTTCAGCCATCATTGAAATCCAACCATGACATAACAGATGGCAATATAATGAAAGTTCCCATTGAATATTTGCATTTTGTGGGGTGCTAATCATTGTAGATCGATAAAATAGCTCCATTAGTATACTTTGAGAGAGCAGCAATAGTGTAGGTGACAAGTGAACTTACGTTAATAGCGATTCTCTTGGCTTTGAAATTGCAGAGAAAACGTTCTAGCGATGGTGAATGTGGAGCTTCATGAGCTGACTCCTGAGAATGGGTTCATTAGATTTCGTTGCAGACAAGAATGAGGAAGACGAAGGAGATGAGGGGATGCTCAGACTGCGACAGCATTTGTTTATTCATCAATTCACTTAGCAACTTTGGCGAAGAGCCACCAGTTCCACTTTAAATTTCCATCACTATTATTATTTTTTTTTTTTTTTTTTTTGGTAGTATTACTTTGCATTTTTTTAATTTTAACCTACTACTATAGTATAGGCTATATATGTACCTATAGTATAAATATAATATATATTTTATTCTATTTAATTTATTATAACTTGTACAATGTTTATATGATTGATTTATATTTATGTAATATATATATATATGTTTAATTTTCAAATAATCGGGAATGAGAAATTAAAAAAACAGACTAAGCAGTTCCAACAAAGTCAATATAAATATTTTAGTTTTTTTTTTGTTTGGATGTAGGGAATAGGGTATGAGTTTGTTCAATGAAGGAAACAATCAATGTTTAATTATAAAAATTAATTTAAATCATACACTTCCATCATCATCATGCTTTAATTTATAATTTTTTTGAAATTAATTTATTTTAATGTTTTTTACAAATTTTAATATGATTTTTTCAATTCTAATATTTTTGTTATCATATTATTATTTAATTAACAATCTATCATACACTTCTCCACTTCTTTAACCACTCATAATTATTCACCTTTATTATTTGCGCAATTGTACATACATTCATTACATTCATATATTATATTATATTATATATATGTTTAATACATCATATATAGATACTTACTTACAACAACTATACAGCACTAACTTACAACTTTGATTATTAAAAGAATAAGAAAGATAGTCGATTTGATTGTATAGAGTAGAATTGAATTAGAATTAAAGGAAAGGAAAGGAAAGAAAAGTAAAGAAAAGAAAGAATAAAAATAACTGTAGAATTTGTAATATACTATTAAAGAAAAGAGAGAGAGGAAATGTCAAGACAACTTAAACTTGAATTGCAACCAGGCAAGAGTTTAGGTGATTTCATTTTGGGTATGACTATATCAGAAGCTCTTAATGTTATAAAGCCTGGTAATGTTGCTGTGATCAATAAAGTCGATATTATATTCAATGATTCTGTATGTAACTTGCATGATTCGATTCACTCTTATTGCTACTAATTGACATTTCGATTAGGATCCATTAAGCATTGATATTGTACTCAAGTTGGTTGATGATGGAGTCTTGCTTAGATTTGCACCATCTCACAGCGATTGAGAGTTATTGAGATATTTGATGTATCAAAGTTGGCACTCAGCTATCGTGGTTCTATCTTCTCAAACTCTGACAACATAGCTTCATTTGTAAATATTTATTCAAAGTTTGGACCATCATATCCAGGTGATTTCAACGCAAAGAAGAGTGTATATCATCTCCATTATCCTGTAAGTCACACACAAGTTACACTATCAATCAACAATCACCAAAACTAATGAATGTATTGAAAATAGGGTTTATCATTTAGTTTCCCAATCCCACCAAAGTTTAATACATTATATAGCGAAGGAACTGAGCTACCGGTTGAACTACCAGATGGCTCTACACCATTGGTTTCAAAGGTATTCATATATAGCGGCCTTCAAATGAAAACTCCACTTTCTGTCTTACCAACCCAAAATGAGGATATCATTATTTGTGTATGTTTATTATGTCAAATGACTTAAGTGACAACAAAAGATGGACTAACGATGTGATACATTGTCACAATTGATATTATAATACTATAGCCAAATGCAGGTGTATATTTTAGTAAGAGAAACTGTATATTGACATTCAATTCAACACCACAAGATGTTCTCAGTGAATTGGGACCACCCTCAAAGATATATCACAAAGAGGAAGACAATATGAAGATTCACACCTATCAGGTAGAAATGACACCTGCACCAGATTACTTTTACAATTATTTCCACTTGGGAATAGATGTTCTTTTCGACGCAAAGAGAAACACTGCAAAGAAATATATATTCCACACAAACTTTCCAACTCACTATGAATTCAATTTGTAAGGTCAAGTCCAGATTCATAACATTATGTTTATACTAACAAGAAACATCATAACATTAGATATTCAAAATGTTCATTTAAAATAATAGATAGCAATAATTCAAAGAATATATTCGAGGCACTTAACTTCTTGCAGAAGGCAAATTTGTACCAAACAATAATCAACAGCAGCAAAGGCAACCAGTTGGTGACAATGTAAATGCAATTGAAGCAAATAATTCTAATGGAAAGCAACCAAATAGTAGCAACAATAATAACAATGGACATTCACCTCTATCGTCATCACCTTCAAGTCTTTCAATCTTACCATCGGCAATATCATCCATATCATCAGAGATTCAACAGCGTCACGAATCAATCATTGATCAATCCATTCAAACTATTCACCCCGATATGAAATGGGAAGAAGTTCAAAACATCTTTGGTAAATCAGGTAAACCAGTTGTTAACAACAGAGGCTCCATCTCAAATCCATTTGGCTCCACCTATTTCTATGGATATCCAGGTATCATATTTGAGATCATGAGAAATCAATATATTGCATCGGTGTGTCTATTCGATGACTCACCCATCTATATAAGAGATCTAATGGGATCTGGTGTAAATAGTCATAATCAAAGCAGTAGTATGAACAGCCATCATGCTGCTCTGGACAGTATTGAAAATGGATTCTAAACTTAACGAAACAACAACAACAATAACAATGACCACTACTACAACATTATATTATATTGGTGACCATCAGCAATGCATTCGCCTAATATTAATTTCATACATCATAATTGCATAAAAACAAAAACAACATAATGCACCATTTTAATCACACTGCACCCCCACCTTGCAAGGTGAACTTATTTGACTTTTGTTTTTTTGTTTTTAATTTTTAATAACTGATTGGTTTACTCTATTTGTATGGTGTTAATTGATTGATACTTTGTTTTCATACTACTATTACTCAACACACTATATATATTTATATATATATTTATAAAGAAACTAAAGATGATATGCATTAGAAAACCATCGGATAGTCAAATTAGAGAATATCTTGCATCGAGAAGAGAAACACCATTCCCTTACACATATATTCATGGAACAAAGGAATATGACACGAAGCCAGAGTTTGAAGCTGACCCAAGATTTGCAAACTACGATATAGATTACTCAAAGATACATCTGGGCAGAGGCAGAGAATGTTTTGAACGTGCAGTTGCAGCGATGAAGGCGTGGAAGATGTTTGATGTGGATTGGGTTGATTTTTGCTTTAACGATGTTCCAATTGCCGTTGGAAACACAGTTGCAGTTGCTTCGAAACAATTTGGATTCTGGGCACTCAACTTTTGTCGTGTTGTATATTTGATCGATGGTCCTGACGAAGACGAGTCAGTGATACGCTATGGCTTTGCCTATGGCACACTCGACCATTTGGAAAAAGGAGAGGAGCGATTCACGATCGAATGGAGACGCGATCCCAATGGTGGAGAGGGCGATGTTTTCTACGAACTCCTTTCATTTTCAGAGCCACAACACTGGATGACCCAGCTTGGTTATCCAATAGCAAGATTCTTCCAAGATAAATTTAAAGTGGATTCCAGCAACGCAATGCTGAAAGCGGTTGGATCCAGCGAAAGAATTAAAAATGTATAAATCTAAAGTATAGCCAGCCAAACAAACCCAAACAACCAGCACACAGCCAATCACCGCCAACACCAATTTTAATTTCATATAATATACAATCAACAACAATAAAAACCAAATAAGTGGAAATAATATTTTTTATTGTATTTAAAGATCAAGAAGACACATTATAATATAACAAGTTGTTGGAGGGGCACCAAAACCGCATGCTCCACACTGACAGCGTTGCTCTAGTAGTAAGCTTTACTAAAGTTATCATATTGTTGTTTCTTATTAAAGTTGTGATCGTAAAATTGAAATAGTTTAGTTATTAAATCAGGCTCCTTCTCTTGTATGTGAACAAGGATTTTCTTTAGTTCACGATCGATAATGAGGAAACTTTCAATGGGGAGGTCCTGGTGGAATGAGATTTCTCTGGGGAAGAACAGGGAACGATCGTGCTTTCCTGTGTTTGCTTGGACTGCACGGATGAACTCCATCTGCTCAATAAAGTTGGCATTGTCGGAAGTCTCCATGAATTTCTTGATGACATCTGGAAGATTCTGACTGTAGCTTCTGGCCAAAGCGTTGACCATAGTGTCTTGTGAATTGAGTCCATAATCCACCAATTTTGGAATGCTTTTCAGGAGGTCACGAACTGGTATGAAGCTTTGAAGATCCAATCCTTGATTTGAGGCGGTAGTGGTAGAACCCAGCGATTTGACAGCATCAAAGAAACCCTCACCATATTCCCTGTATGAGTTGTGGTTACCAAAGATTTCCAAATATTTTTCAAGTGTCATCTCAGCCGAAATTTGGTCGATGACCAAAGCCGACAACAATAAATAACAAACAATAATATTTATTTTTTTCATATCTCTTAATTATAATATTATTATTTATCTATTATTATTTATCTATTATCAACTATTATTAGTTATTATTTATTTCTTACTTTATTTCCTACTATGATGATACTACTTTTGTTGGATTGATTGAAAGAAAGGGATGAGATGGAATGGAAAAATAGGTTATTAAACTGATCAACAGCCAATTGAATTGAATAATAATAATAGAGAATATATGATATTATTACTTTTAATGTGATAAATGATAATTTCAAATTATTTAATTGTTGTTGTTTTATTTTGATTTTGTTACTTGAGATCATCTAATCAGATGATTTATTACTTGTTTATTGCATACTTACTTGCTTACTTGCTTACTTGCTCAAATCAAATCAAACCAAACCAAGCATAGAGTATCGAACCCAATCAACACATCCTTACTTCCTCAAAGTAATAACCAAAATTCATATGAACATGAATATGAAGTTATAAATATTTAGTAGTATCTGTATTAGCAGTGTAGTGGTGTCGGTACTAGAGTTAATAGAGTTAGTTGCCATTACAGCAATAGTGGTAGTAGTAGTAGTAGTAGTAGTAGTATTAGTCGTAGAGTTGTAGATATATTACAACAACAACAACAACACAACAACAACTACAATAACAATAACAATGAAATATATAATTCAAAGCAAAAATCAATGATCAAACAAAATTTAAAGTTTTGTCGATCAGTCAGTGTATGGTATGAGAAGATTGTGTGTTTGATTGTTTCATTTAAATATCTGTTTGATACATGTATAAATTAAATTCAGTCATTTTTTATTATTAATAATATTTATATTGCATTTTTACTTAACCAAAAAAAAAAACATGAATCAAAATTTTTTGGCGGGGTAAATAGTTTGACAACAAACCACACTTATCTTTCAACCACAAGTTCTATCTATCAATCTTCACAATAGAAAATTAAAAAAACAAAAAATACTAATAATATTAATAAATTCAAAATTAATAATAATATCTTTTACTAAAACTAACTCTCTGTCTATCTATCTATCTAATCTGGTTAACAAACATATAATATATATAACTACACTTATATTATTATTATTATTATTATTATTTTATACATTGTTATTATATTTATGTAATAGTTAAATAAATATTAATATATTTTGATTGATTATATATAACACTAATACATATTAATAATAGTTAGTAGAATAATAATAGTAGTAAGAAGTCTGTGAGTGACTGAGTGATAGAGTGACAGAGTGAGAGTGAGCGAAGATTTAGATATAGATATGGGAAGGAAAAAGAGAGCACATAGATTAAGCCTAGATGCTATTCAAAATGGTGCTACTACTACAATAACTACTACTAGTACAGCAACGACATTGTCTTCTCCATCATCATCATCATCTTTAGCACTTTCATCCATCTCTCCTTCGAATACTTCTGATAGCATTTCACATGATAATGATAAAAAGAGTATATCTTGCCCAGCTGGTAATCATGATACTTCTATAAGAACACCTCAGAAGCAACAGCAAATATATAAAGAGAAAACACTGTCAAATTCAAAGATATTGTTAAGAAATAGATAGTGAAAAAGGAGTAGATGACCCAGATATAGATGTTGATCTACCTGCATTCTCAATGAAATTAATAGATTTGAAGCTCCCGATTATAAATGACGAATCAGAAAACTATAAAGATATATTAGAGCACTCCAAGATTGTTAAGGTTATACTACCTGACGATAATACAAACAGCGCTGGCATCAACGGCAAACAGCTTGCATACCGGTGCAAATCGAAATATTAGACATACTACTGGGCCGACTCTACACCAACATCATCATCATCATCTACCGAATGAACAGGAATATAGTTATAGATATAGATATTTAAAGGCGAATCAAGATGAACTTCACCAAGCTTCATATAGAGAGATTGATGAAAATCGAACGACAGCACCTTTTCAAAAACCAATCAATTTCATTATCTACCAAGAACGATTTGGAGAGGAGTTGGATGCAGTCATCGAATACGATATGGACAGTGAAGATGAACAGTGGCTAGAATCATACAACAAGAACTCTTCGACTTGCCACACTGAAGATGAGTTTGAAGAAGTCATTGATCGACTTGAAAAAGAGACTTTTCAATATGTATGTAGCAGTAATTCAGTATTGATTTAGATCTATAATTGACTAATTAGTGTTTATTTATAATATAGAAACAAGAGATAGGTAGCGATTTATTTCCACATTTCAGTTCGATAGAAGCAGAGGATGTATGTTCTGTATGCTTTGATGGCACCTCGGATGATACCAATCAGATTGTATATTGTGATGGCTGTGATATTGCTGTGCATCAAGAGTGTTATGGAATCCATTTGATACCAGAAGGTCATTGGTTTTGTCAGAAAATGTGAATCACCATTGAAATCATCAATTGTAACTATATTTCTTATAAATGCATTTATTACATATTGACTTATTGTCTATTTAGTCATGCTATCTTTGTAATAAGAAGAATGGTGCATTGAAACAAACTGTGGATGGAGAATGGGTGCATTTGGTTTGCTTATTGAATATCCCAGAAATCAATAGAATAGCAAGTAAGCAGAATGAAACAGCGATTTATATTACAGATCTAGCAGGATGAGAGAATTAATGATTATTTGAATTGTAGAGACAGGAATTGGAAAAGAAAGGGTAGGACCAACACAAATTTTTAATTTAATACCAAAGCAAAGATTCAAATTGAGGTGTACAGTTTGCAAAAAGAAAGGAGGTGCATGCATTCAATGTCGTGAACGAAACTGTGCTGTTGCTTTTCATCCTTATTGCATAAAGAAACAACAACGAGACACTGGAAAAGAGAATCTAACTCCCCATTTAATATTTTGTAAAAAACATGTAAGACTTACAAATGTGTATAGTGAATACAATCTATCAAAATACCAACTATACTATTCCATTATAGTTTAAACAGATACATAGAGCAAAGGATTATCAAGAGGATAAAAAGATTGAAAGCAATGATGAAGACGAAGAATCATCGAGTGAAGAAAGTAGCAGTGAAAGTGAAAGCGAAAGCGAAGAAGAGAAAGTTAGTGAAGAGGAAGAGGAAGAAGATGTTGAAAGTGAGGACTTACCACCAGAAGTTGTCACACCCAGGAGAAGAGGGAGACCATTTAAGAACAAAGCATCTCAACTAAGAAGACAAAAGCAATTGGCAGCCGCAGCCGCAATGAGTCAATTGAACTTGACTCCAAGAAAGAGAGGAAGACCGTTCAAAAATCAAACTAAAGCAGCTTTGATTGAAAGACAGCAACTAACACCAACAAAATCACCTCAATCTCCAAACAAGCAACGCTTGAAAACTCCCAAAAAAACAAACTACACCATCCAAACCAACAAAACAATCGAAATCATCACCAGAGAAAGAAAATAAGATTGAAACAACCACAGGAATTACAGCAAAAAAAGCAGGATTAATCTCTCTTAAGAAAGCATTTTCAAGAATTAAGACATCATCTCCTCGTTTCCTACAGGCAGTTTACGAATATTGGGTGAGAAAGCGTATTAGTCGAAGTGGTCTCGCACTCATCAAACGTTTCCAACCTTCTATTATCTACAGTCTGCGATCTACACTACACACTGCTGAGGCTGGAAAGAATACACCAACACATTTCAATCATCTTCTCATGTTGCGAAAGGATTTGGAAAGAGTAAGAACTATTCTCGAGGTTTTGAAGAAACGTGAGAAATTCAAGAGACTCTACTATCAGAATGTTAAGCGAATTATCGATTTATATGCAATCAGTGACTATCATTACTATCAATCAGTCATTGATTCATTGATTGATTACGAACAATTCCAACCATTTATTGATCCAGTCACAGAACAACAGGCCCCTAACTATTTCAATATTATTACAAGACCAATGTGTATATCCAACATCGAACAAAAGATAAGGCTCTATCAATATGAAACAAGTCAAGAGTTTTTTAATGATTTATTGTAAGTTTTTTCTTAGGAGATCAATAGTTACTCAGTTTTTAACAATGCAACCTACAGATTAATATGTACAAATTCACAAATATACAATAATCCAAAAACAGTGCTTTTTAAATCGTCGAAACAATTGGAGAACATTGTCATCATGTTACAGGAAAAATATGATACAAATTTGTCAAATTTAAATATTTCGAATATGATTAAAAGTATTATTAATCCACAAGATCAACAACCTCCAACCACCTCCACTACATCAACGGCATCCACCTCAACAACCACAACAACCACAACGACCACAGCTTCAACCAAAAACAAATGGCTCTAAACGACTTAAAATTGATACTTCCTCTGCTCCAGTCAGTAGTAGAAGCAGTAGAGCGAGTATCAGAGCAAACAGAATCATCAATTCTCCATCTCCACCCCAAACTGAAGTCTCTCAACCAAAACCATCACCATCATTTACAAGCACACCTTCAGCCTCTCCATCTTTTAAACCATTCTCATTGAGAAGAAAAGCCACACCCACAACAACTCCCCTAAATCAACCACCTTTACCAGTACTACCTTCAATATCCGAAGATATGTCTGACCCAATGGACACATCTGAAGACACCTTTTCAATTGAAGACTATGAGGATAGCTTAACTAAATCCACAACAGAAACATCCTCAAATGATTCAGCAGAGTCTAAACAAATTCCTATTTCTCCATCAACTAAATTTATTCCTCTCATCAGAAAGCTCCGATCACCCAAACTGTTTAATTTACAGCAAACTTCACCCAGAGCAGAAACACCAGAAATTTGTATTCTTGAAAACACCAGTGCCGAAGATAAGGATTCAAACGAAATTGATGAAACCTCTGAACATGAACAGGAATCAAATGATAACCAAAATGGCCCGAAATCGAAAGCAGTACAAAAGAAAGAACTTTTAAAGATTGTAAATATACTATCAAGGTAACTAAAGAATTTGCTTTAAACATTCACGAATATATAAAGAACTAATAATATTTTTCCTAAAGTGCTGATGGTTCAAAACAAGGATTTTTTAAAGTTCGTGGACGTGAATGTGGAATAAAAGAATCTATTAAACATCTAGATCATATAAGCTTGCGGATCAAAAGAGATCACTATACAAGTTATGAACAGTTCTTCAAAGATGTTCACACAATGTGTGTAAATACTCCCAAAAAGTTCTCTCCACATGCAAAAAACATTGAAACAGAAGCAACCAAAATAAAATGTCAATATTGTGCTGTGTGATTGTTTTGTTTTTATGTACATATACAACTTGCTTGTTATTATTATTGTGGTTCGATTTACCAAACACCATAGTCTAAAACAATCGATTCATTTGGGAGTTTAAAAAGAATATATGAATATTAAATCAAGTAATATAAGTTTAAACAGAAAATTTCAATTAATTACATTCCAAGTAAGTATCCTTGGAAAAATGAATTACTTTATTTATTACATATTTATAGGATACCTAGTTTCCTTTGAGAATTTAGAAATATACTGGGTCTAAAGTGGCAATCCAGCTGGCATTTGCAGAGTAAATGATTGAGTCTGCCCATGTTTCGAAGGTAAGATCAAATCCAGTGTTGGTGACATTGGAAGCTCCAACCAAGATACGGAGGTTTCTGTTTTCATCAGACTCAATCTTTTGTAATTGAGTAGCAATCTTTGGAACGACACCAACTGGGTATGGGCGAGTGAAGACTACTGGATAAATGGCAGTACGTACTCCATTTCCAGAGGCAAGACCACCAGAGTAGTGAACAACATCACCAATTTGGACACGTGGGATGGTTCTAAATACAGCATCGAATCTCATTGAGATATGATTGTTCCAGGTCAATGGGTGAATAGCAAGGGTACGAGCAATGATTGGTGTTTGGAAGTTGTTGGTAACAATGGTGTTGTTGTCTGTGTTTCCATTGAATGTTGGTCCATCGAACCAAGTGGTACCGTCAGTAGTGTATCTAATCTTGTAAGAGGTAACTCTTTGATCATATCCTGGATCAGCACGACCTTGGGTCTTTACAGCAACAAATTCAACTGGTTCCAATGCACTGAGAGAAACCCATTGGTTGGTGTCGTTGGTCTTTGCACACCAACTTGAAGAAGCAAGGTTGTTTGGATCATTTCCCTTTACATAGTTAAGAGTACTAAACTCGACCTATATTATAATTAATATAATTCCCAACTATTTTGTTCGGATATAAGAATACATACTGATGTTAAAGCACTCCAGTTGGAAGAGGAACGAACGCTCAAATTACCATAAGCATTTCCGTGGATTTCACCTGACATTTTATTTGTAATTAACTATTTGTTTGTTTTTAATTTAAATGTAATAAATGATTTGTTGTTGTGATTGTTATACTGAAACAATGATGTCTGATTGTTTATATAGTAATAAAATTTAGATATTATTTCATTTTAATTTGATTAAATTGTTTATTAGTAAAATGGCAATGAACAAATAATTTGAATTCCCCAAAAACTTTCATTTGTAAAATGTCCAAGAAGGATTTTTGGGCAAACCAAACCCTAATTTGTTAAAGTTGATTGGAAGTCCAACAAAAAGTCACTTCAAAAAAAGACCTGTCATAAAATCTCGACATTGTCTCACCCCCTTTTTTGATTGTTAAACCAAAACTTTGGTTACATCACAAGCATGAAAACATGTAGAGATAGAAATCTGAATGATTAGATTTGAGAACAATTGTTAAATACGAAGGTAAACCTATTAGAACTCAATCAATATGTTATTGATTAGACATTCAACATTGTTAGAACCATTGATTGTTTATTGGAAGATATATGTTTAACAAATTGGATAGCAGATTCCATTCAAATAATCTATCTTTTTGAATGAATGAAAATAAAGATCATCCTTACCTATTTCTTTCGGAACGATAGACACAACACAACTTAGGAAAAGTCTACACCGGTTTTCTTTTGAAACGATTAAATAGAGGAGTAATAATAATAATGAATGTAACCCTATTGTACTAAGAGTAAGTTGATACCCCTTATTATTGGAATACATGTCATGTCGTAATTATTATGAATACACAATATCTTCTGAGATTATAGGTGTAACAATATGCAAGTTGGTGCTGATTCTAATCTTGTACATACATTAAAAACAATTCGTTTAGAAATAGATCAAATGACAATCAATATACCAGAGAGTAATGACAAGATAAAGACAAACTATCCCTGAGATTGAACCTATGAATGATTATTGCTAAACACATGAATGTAGACAGTGGTTATGTTGAACATAGTACACCTTTTTTGAACTTTCTTGGAGTAGAATCTTAAATATGATCTTGAAGGTTCTAAAGAAGCAGAATCTGTAATTGTTTGTTTCTTACTACATTAAAAAGAGAACAACTTAATGGTCAACTACACACTATATAACATATAACAAATATAATTAGGTTTTATTTTAATATCTATTATCATTTATAAATTCTATTTAGCTCAATCAAAGTCTCTCTTTCACAGTTGATTAAAAGTATAATTTATCTTGTGAATAAATTGTATCAAGTTTAAACTACTTTATTACTTTCATACATTCTAATCTATCAATCACATTAATTGATTGTAGCATGATTTGTCACGATGATAAGGAACTGTCATTTTCTACTTTAATGAAAAGCATTATCATGACTCAGGAGAAGGTAAAATTCTTATTACAAACACTATTCTTCGTTTTTGTTGGGGTTTGCCTCTTGTAAAACTGGTCCATGAGTTCTTGATTCCTTCTTGCTGTTTACTAAAATATTTACACTATATCTCTTTTTTGGAATTTAAGGTTAAAATATAAAATTACTTTTCGTGGTTGTAGAAAGGCCGCGACAAAAACTCTACATCTGTTGTCCAGGATTCTATTGATAAATTGACAATTTAACCTATTAACTCCGTTGAGTTGGCATTGTCACCCTTATTCAACACCTAACTCCTCGGTCGGAGTGGTGGCATCCACATTTTCCATTATTTCTTCACTTCCACTGCACTTGTTGCTTCGAAGACTAGATGATCCTTTATGTTCTTTTACTGCTACCTCATACAAGGACTCAAGTAATAGGGTGATCCCTACCTCAACTCCTGTCGATGTAAAGAACAAGGGCCCTTTCAGCCTATCACAGTTAAAAAAAAACCTGGAGTCTTTTAGCGGCTTTTTAGCAATCCTCCTTTTGATTTTTCGCATGCGGAAATAATGATATAAATATTCGCTCCTGGTTGGGATCGAACCAACGACCCTACGGTTAACAGCCGTATGCTCTGCCGACTGAGCCACAGAAGCATTTGATGAAAAATATTTTTGCAGACTTTATATTTCTATATTTTTACTTGAAAATACAAAAATGTCTCAAAAAAAAATCTATATTTTTCCACAAGAAAACTGATCTTTATTATTTTAGTTCGAACTATTTATCGAAGTTTTTACACAATGCATGAAAATGGCTTTACATCTTCCTTATTTATAGAATGCTTGAATAATCTTCATTACATGATATGTCTAAGTGAATTAAGCAGATGACCTAAAGGATTAACCATTTCCTTACGCCATACCTATGACATATCCTTCCAAATAGATAAATAAAGAATTGAATCTTTTTCATAATAGTGATTAATTGATGGAAGTTTATTAATTCCGAGAACTATATTCTTTCTAATGAAACGTTCAAACTCATCAATTGAAACACTCTCAATGAATCGTTTGTTTTTATTCGCTCCATCAGAAGCATATATACTTTTATTGGTTGCTTCCAATATGCTTGCCTTAAGTTGTGGTGTAAAAATTTGGTTGAAGATATTTGTTTCACCAAATACAGAGAGACAACCTTCTGATGTCATGTTAGGACTTCCTTTTGTTTCTAAAGAATCATTATCTAATGGTTTAGATTTTGTGGAATAGTTTTCTATTGGTTTATATGGTTCTTATTTCAATGTTTGAATAAAGTTCAATTTATGCAAAACCCCACTTCAAAAAATTGGTGACTGAAAAGGATCCTTTTCATATGATAGAAAAACACTCCTTTAATCTAGAGAATATGATATTACAATGTTCTATTTAAAACCTAAATTAAATATAGAATAAGGGAAGTCATCAAAGTGAAATATTATTATCTATGTAATATGAATAATCAGAAATCAGTTCTATTTTTAAAATCAAAAAAGAATGACCCAGCATTAAATAATGAAGATCCCTACCAAGTTGTATGTTTGTACAAATATTTAGCTGCTGAGTAATAGTTAGACTAATTATTTAGTTTGTTAGGTCTTCACCAAGCATGGATACAGTGTTGAGTTTCAACAGGTTTTAAATATAAAGAGCTGTGGACATCAGTCTCTAATGGAAGCTTTTTCGAATGTCAATAGATATCACTGTTTGTTGATCACCAGCGTCAATGCAATCAATACATTGCAAGAGGTACTTAACAAGAACTCTGTTTTCCTAGAAGATACCTTGAAGCAATGGGTAGAACACAAACAATTCCTATTCGTTGGCGAATCTTCTTTCAATCAATTGAATAGCCACTTACAAAAGATGAATCTGCCATTGATCACTAACTATTTGATTGCATCGAGTGCCAAATCGCTTGCTTCTATGATATTGAATCAAAAGGAAGGTGCTCATCAAAAGAAACTAGATTTTGAAACAGCAAATAATCATTGTCACAATAGTTTACATTCGATTCAAACTAATGGATGTGAAGAAGCAGTGGAAAGTTCAGCAGAATCAATTCCTCTGAAGAAGATACTGTATCTTTGTGGAAATTTGCGAAGAGAGGAATTACCATCGATGTTGGTCAAGTCAAACTTTGAACTCGACGAGATAGTTGTTTATGAGACAACAACAGCCGTCATTGATGATTTTGTTGATGATCAACCACCACAACACCGAAAATCTGATTGGGTCGTTTTGTTTAGCCCATCTGGAGTCAACATTAAAACTTTAAGTCTTGGTCAACAGGTAGCAGCTATTGGCAATACGACAGCACATGCAATTCAATCACTCGGTGTCAAGGTCGATGCAATCGCATTGCAACCCACACCTCAATCACTACTCGAATCAATAGAAAACAACGTGATCAGGCATCATGACTCTGACTACCACGCCAAGTCATGACTGATCAAAAAAAAAACAAACAAAAAACCACTGAAACAACACCATCAACAAGAAACATCATGTTGTCATACACACTGCCATCATTACCAAAAAACAAAAAAACACAAATTTTTTGCTATTTTTTTAATTGATTTTAGATCTAAAATGGCAATGTATAATTAATATTAGATTGGTTTATTTGATTGTTGTTGGTTGTGTCTTGGTGTGATATGATTTAATGATCTCATTCAAACCACCAACCATATCATAACATTTAAATAATCATTTTAAATATAGTATTTTAAAAATAAATAAAATTATAAATAAATTGTATCAAACAAACTGTTTTTATTGTTATTAGATAGTAGTAAATCGTTTTGACTCTTTGATAATAAATATTGATATTAAAATACTGTGTTTGGTGAAATTAAACAAACAATCAATCAATCAACAGTTTCAATCAATTAGTCAGTCCAACAACAATTGTATCAAACATATCATCTATCTGTTGTTTTTTTACACTCAAATAAATCAGTGTAACCAAAACCCACACTGTCATTTTATTTTCATCATCACAACAATTGTTACTTCCAATATCATCATCATCATCATCACTATATATATACAAACTAAACAAGACGACACTACACCATAACCATCATAATACTATTTATTTATAAATATTCATTTAGATTAATAATAATAATAATAATAATAATAATAATAATAATAATAATAATAATAATAATAATAATATTGATATATCTTTTTTTATCACCTTATCTCACATTTATCAAATCAATCAGTATTTATATATTATTAATAAGATCATATTTAGATATTTTAGTTCATTATATTAAAGATATATTAGTAATTATTAATAAAAAAGAAATCAAAGGAGACTTACATATATTCAACAGCAAATATCAGCAAGTGAATCTTTTTCAAAATAGTAAAAGCAATCATTGATTGCCATCCATCCATCATCATATTTCGTCATCTGATTTAAATCTTAAAAATAATAACATCAATCATTTGCACTTCAAGTAAATCGATATTTTAATTTTGATTTTGGTTTATTTTTTTCTAAAATTTTATTATTGTAATCCCTGGGAACTTAATTGGGTTACAATACCCTTGGCTTAGGATAGTGGTGGTAGTAGTAGTAAGTAATTTCCAAACATTAAGCATATATTAAGATATATATTTATTTTTATTTTCATTATTACCAACATTTTAATTTAACTATTTATAGTATATATTTTTATATATATATTAATTAAAATAAACAATTGGTTACACACGATTGTACTAACCAAAAGTTGTTCTCATTCTTGATTCTCAAGGAATTGTTATATACCACCTTAATTGCGAAAATTTAGTAAGTCAGGACTTTTTAACTTAAGGTTTCCTCCTTGAAAACAAAGACACAAGCACAGTTCCCCCCATCCGATCAGTTGTATTACATCAAAAAATAATAGCAAGATTAATTTTTACATTTTTATAAGATATTTTTAGATAAACACTCCAAATAGTATTATATATTGTTAAGATTAGTAGTGGCGTTGCTTGTGTTTATGTTGATGTTGCTGTTTTGTTGTAACTCTGTTGTTTGAAGCAAATATCGAAACAACAACAACAAATTAAATTCCCAATTTATACAACCAAAGCAATCAGCCAACCAACCAAACAATCATCCAGCCAAAGCAACCAATCAATCTACCTTATATTTATTAAAATCGATCCACAAAACATTTCCATCAGCATGTTGCTCGTGCTATAGTATAAATATTAAGTAGAGTAGTAGTTTAGTTTTAGCAATAGACAGTTTAGCAATAATTTCAATAATGTCAGCTTCAAATTTATATGATGGTGGCAACAATGATTGTAATTCAAGTAGTCCAACTTTGAATCATCAAGCTTCAAATAGTAGTATTAGTAGTATTCATAATAATAACAATAATAATAATAATAGTCCACCAACATTTACCATTCAATCACCTAGTTTTGTTTCACCATCATCAACAGTTCCCTCATCACCGATAAATGAGGGCTATCCTACATCAACTTGCTCCACTCCAGGTGGAAATGGAAGACCAAAGTCCAAAGATATCTCTGGCGACATCAATGGTTCTAAATCGTCATCTGGCAAGGATGTACGCAACAGGAGTCACAGTGAAGCCGACAAGCCTGACGAAAAGGTATGTGACCACTTTCATTCAATCCTTCATTCACCTTTCATTTCATTTCAATCGACGAAAAGATCAAGATATTATTTTTTTCTTACCTTCACATAAAATGCAATGAAATCAAACCAACACACCCATTCCCCAACATTCATTCACTAAATTAAATCATTCGAAAAATATTGCATTGAATTTTGATTTTTATTTATTTTCAACAATTGTTAATCCAATTTAAACATCATCACACAATTATTTGATTGGTGTTAACAATTTCAATGATTGAATGATTGATATCAACTCAACCAACCAACCACCATCCCCACCCCACATTACTTCTAGCTATTTCAATTAACAATAATAATAATCATAATAATAAAAGACACATAATACAACAATCAAATAATTTAACAATACCAATATAGCAATAACAATAACAACAACAACAACAACAACAACAACAACAACAACAGAGCAAACAGAGTATATCAACCCGACATAGTAATATTACAGCTAATCACTCATCAAACCAACATTACATCAAGCTCTATTAAACATCTTGATGTTTAATAAATCAAGTTGGTCTTGTCTTGTTTTTATTTTTGTTTGAATTAGACATTGAAAACTATAATAGTGTATAAATGATAAATTTAGAGGATATCGCTTGTGCAAGAGTAATTAGGAAATATCAGAGTATTAATTGTTGATATTGGTACAATACAATAATAATAATAGCATAGCAAAAAGAAACCATTTCTATCACCAAAGATGTTGTTGCCCGGAAAGAAGACTAGCACCATCGGTGAGGAACCACCTATTTCAAAGACACTTGATAGTCGAATGAAGAGTAATCCGTATATTAAAAAGTTTAAATTACCTTCTACCGAGTTGCTGATAAATGGTATGTTGAACTCGATATCTAGGAACACCACCCGATGGGTCTAGATGCTCTAAAACAACGCTTTCGATTACTCCGTTCCGAAACTTACCAAAATCATTTATTTTCAATTTTTATTTATCAATCAACCAACTTGAACAACATAACATCACACCAGACTATTCATCGGCACTATTTAGACAGATATTGCTACATGGAAGATTATATCTATTTTCAAATTATATATGTTTTGAATCAAAGATCTTTGGAATTAAGACTACCGAAACCATTTTAATCCAGAATATTACATCCATTGCAAAGAAGAGATTCCCCGTTGCCATTGAAATCATTGCTCAAAACCAAAAGGTAAAGACAATTGATTAGATGCTAGGTGTGATCCAATTTGATATTAACCATCTATGATAGTATATATTTGCATCGTTTGTGTCTAGAGATAAAACATTTCATGATTTAATGAATAGTTGGAGAGAAGTAACTGGAGAGTCACACGAGGATGTTTCTTCACACAGTATAGATGACGATATTGATGACGATCATATTAGTTCATTCGAAGAGTCTTCGGCCAATGGCACCAATGGTCTAACAACGCCACCCAGCATCATAGAGAAATCTAGCGTCATTTCAGATTCCTTATTATTAACTCTGGAGTCAATCAACAGCTCTGAAAATGATTTAAATCATTCCGATATAAAATATACAATGGACACAAACGGTAACCAATCCAATAATAGTAATAGTAATACCAGTAACAATAGTAATAATAATTTTAGTGAGATTAAAACAAATATAAATCATAGTAATAGTAATAACAATATAAATAATAATATACAACAACAACAACAACAAACCAATGGTAGTAATAATAATATAAATTTAAATAGTAATAGTAATAATAATAATAATAATAGTAGTAATGCCAATAATACTAAAAGCGAAACTAGTGGTAACATTGTAAAAGAGAATCAAATTGAAAAGAGTCCATTTGATGAATTATATGGTAGTTATGAGCAATTCCTATCCACCAACGAACAGTCTTCTATTTTAGAAAGTCAGAGTATGTATCGATCGTGATACAAGGAGCATTGATCTATGTTATTAATTGTCTTTATTTAGTTTTCTGAATTTCAAGAGTTGCTGTCAGAGAACTTCAACGTTAGTGTAGTTAATTTCTTTAGAGCACTCTGCTCTGATCAATGTAATTTTGCATATACATATCACGCTAAGCGTGGTGACTCGAATATTGTTGTAAAGAATTGGGCACACCGCGAAAGATTTGGTACTGTTAGAGAGTTGGAGTATGTAGCACCTGTCAACTCTCCAATTGGACCAGACAAAACTAGAATTCAGGAGACACAGAGATACCATCTTACCAACAAGAAACTATCTATTGAAACCGACACTATCATGTTAGATATACCCTATGGAGATCACTTTAGAATTGAGGCCAAATGGGATGTTGTTGAAACCTCAGCTGATACCTGTAGATTAACTATTCAAATCTGTGTTCGATTCATCAAAAAGACATGGTTTAAGAGTAAAATCGAAAGTGGAACCATCAAGGAGTCCAAGGGTTCGTTTAGCCAGTGGGTACAGCTGGCAAAGCAAGAAATACAAAAAATGTTGCAACTAAAGAAACCTGCTGTTGCTGTTTCTGCGACCTCTGGCGCTACTGCAAGCTCTACAAGCCAAGCTACCCTTAATCCACTTCACCAACAGCAGTTAGTTTTTGCCTCAACAGCTCAACAAGTCTGTCGAAAAGAAGTTGATGGGCGAAGAAGGTATTACATTGGACTCACCAAAACCACATCACTCAAGATCCCGTAGTCGTCAACACCTCGTTAGTTCATCTGGCCAAGTCACAATAACACCAACAACACAGTCCGTTGTTGAAAAGATGGCCGAGAGCAGCAACAATTCAACTCCACTAAAACAACAGAATACGCCAACCCATTTATCTATTCCATCTGCTTCACCTTTTAATAGTGCTCAACAAAGTGACAATAGCATTGTTCATTCCTTTGCTGACAGTAATCAATTCCAACTTAAATTCAACTCAAAGTATGGAGGCTTCACACTATCAGGCATTGCATTATTCTCTATCCTTTTCCTATGTATAACTTTGTATTTCTATATGTATATGAAAATTGTTACACTCACCTCGAAATTGGAAACCATTGAAAACATAATGCTCGATGTTTTAAAACATTCCACATCTCAGTCATCATTTAAGGATCAATCAAACCAATAATATAATATGTTAATAAATAGCCAACATAAAGTTAGGTTATTCTAAATAAATATAACAATGTTGATCTTCTCAATGATTAATAATGATGCTTTATTTATTTTGAGTGAATTCATTAGATTAAGATTAATATGAAATTAATTTATAATTTGTTTTTTGGGAAGTTGACATGATCGATCACAAATTGGTATCTTGTTGGTCTTTGGTAGTGACATTGTAAGACATGAAGTAAGGTTCTAATTCTAAATATCCCAAAGATGTATATCCAGTCATATACATCTTTGGTGATAACTTAAGAGTACAGTTTGGTGGTAATTGTAAGATTGATTTGAATGTCAACTAGAGTCAGGATAATTGTTTTTTTTTTAATCATCCAGATTATCTCAATTAATTAAATAATCAATAAACAGTGAGGGTCAGAACCTCACTAGTCAGGATAATGATTTGGTTTTGACATTGGATACACTCTTAAGTTAGATGTTATTGTAGTTGCATCGAATTAAATCTGATTAGGAATTGTTTACATTTCGGTTTTATCGTTTCATGAATTTTTATATTTTTATAAATTATTTATAAAATTGGGTTGTTGTTACATAATAAATACGGTCTGATCATCCTATTATTTATTAAAAACACAACCCCCAGGAAGATACTATCCGCATGCGAAACAATATAGATGTTTAAAAATGACCGGTAAGGGATTCGAACCCTTGACCTGAAGCTAACTCTCATTTTGGAGACTTATGCGCTACCACTGCGCCAACCAGCCATTTGTTGGACCTTCCCAAAAAATTATGTTTTCTTATTTTTGGGAAGAAATCTATAATATATCAGTAAACTTTCCAAAATCAAACCGATCAAAGGAAGAGACCTCATCTGGCGCTATTTTCTCAAGATCCTGCCCCTAGTCAAAGGTACCAATGTTACCTGCATTCATTGTAATGCACCTGAAACCTCAGAGCATATCTTCTTCAACTGTCCTTATGTCCATTCAGTGCTAGTCCCTCACTTTGAAGAAGCAGCCAAACAAATCGACGTCAAGTTCAACAGATGGGAAATCCGGAGACTCAACATCTCCAAAGAAAGCGAACTTTCAACCAACCTAATCGCCTTACTTATGGAATATGCCTGGAACCACAGAAACAAGAAGATACACAAAGAAACACCTAGCTTCATACACAAAGACATCATACTCCATAGGCTCAAACACGTTGTGAAATCCGTATACTACACCTCTTTAGAAAGAATCTTATGGTGGACAAACAAAAGGAACAACGCAACAAAGGATGGTCTAATCATCCTGTGCGATCTCAAGATCACAGAAATTACCAACCATTACAACAAACATTGGAACAACAACAAACTAATTACATTACAACTACCCAATCCAAATCAACATCTAAATCAGGTTTAAGCTAACAGTCAACAACCTGACCAAACAAACAAACTGTTATCACTCATTCCAGAGATCCAAACTGAGAGGCAACAGTCAACTGGAAAGATGATGATCCAAACTATTCAGAACCGACCACTCAACTGACTATTATAAGATTGATATACTTCCCAATTAATAATAGATTCAATAAACTAGCTTTTGAATTTGAGATGGTTATAGATTATAACCATCCTATTCACTTGTCTCAAAAAAACAAAAAAAAAGAAATCTATAATAAGTACTACTCAAATTGTAAAAATTAGCCTTGAGAAATTCCATACTTAATTTTTTGTCTCGATATATGTAGATATTTTTACATATTTCTGTATTGAAGAAATAATTATGTTTATTTAAAAATAATTTGTTTCAAAGGAATGAATACTTCAAGTCAAAATTGAATATGGGTCAAAGATTAGGAAGTGCATGTGTTGTATATATTTTAGTTTCAACTAGATCAAAAATACCCAAAAGTTTGAAATACTCAAGTACAGGTGGTAAGCACTCTGCTCCCAATGGCTTATAATGACCTGATCTGTCATCTAAATCAAATAAAATGGATTCCATTGTTTGATTATTTGATTTTATCTTAAAAGTTCCTGCACAGTACACTGGTCTTCCTCCACCTAGTTGGGAATGAGCTACAAATCCAGGTTCTTTGTTATTGTTTGGAATTTTCATATAAAGAATGGCATTTCCAGGTGAAAATACCCAAGAATATTGGTAATAATTTCCAGTATCAGTTAAATACTCGCAAACATTGTCATATAATCTTGAGCCGACAATTTTTCCATCTACCTTTCCAATTAGAATTCCAGCCTGTTGGATGGTGAGTGGATTATAGGATCTAAAATAATAAATGTCAAATAGCCATTTATCAAGCTGGACAGGATACGATTTCCAATTGTTATCAAAAGGTAGTGCAAAGTTTGGATTCTTATTATCTAAAAATGTAAACATTTGTTGAGTGTCAGAAACATTTAAGACAGAACAAATTAATCTGGCAAATTTGTTTGAGCTTAAAAATAGACCATTTGAAACATTGAAGATATTGTATATCTTTGAAGATGGAGATATGGGTCTGAGAACCCATCTTTGATTTAGTTGAGAATCTTGCCTAAGTTTAATTTCACACTCTCCTATGCTATTTACAGTCAAAACTTGAAATATAGCTTGATTATAGATATAAAATGAGTTTTGTGCATCTCCTGTTGGTTCCAGTCTCCAATTTTGAAATATTTCAATATTTTTGGTCTTTACGTATACTCCTGATTCAATTACTGTCATAAGACCATTAGATGAAATTTGTTGTATGAAAGAGAAATTAGAGAATGAATTGGGAATTTGCCAGAAATACCACTGCTGAAACAAGTTATTCTTATCAAGTGGATTTCTATATGCACCATCTTTACCACAGTCTAATACTTCATTGGAAGCTACTTGTTGAATCCAATATTTTTTGGCAATCAAGGTATTGGGCTCGACAATTGGAATTAGTTTCCATTGCTGATATTTGTTGTCTTTACCCCATTCTCTAACATTAGCTCCTTTTCCATCACAATCTAGAACTTTACTATTGGTAGGATGGAAAATATTATAAATGTTGTCAGTTCCTGGAACAAGTTTAAATGTCCACTTTTGGAATCTATTGCCATCTTCTCTTGGATTTCTATACACTTTACTGTCACCTGCATCGAGGACATCATTAGTGGCCACTTGATAGATATAGTAATTAGAGTCTTGAATAACATAACAATTATCCATTGTTTAAAGATTTATTACAAACAAATAATTTTTTATCTTGAAATGAATTATTTAGACATGTCCAAGACTTATTTATAGCAGTCTTAAAACTATGTAATTGAGGATGATGAGAAACAAGGAGTGATTTTTCCACATCCCTCATGTTTTTTCCAATAAAAAGAATAAATTTCTTACAACCAACATCTCATAAAAAACATTGGTTTAATATCTAAATAAATAAGATTTATCTATTGAATTGAGGCAATATTTAACAGATTAAAAAATAAAAAACGGTTTTGATCCCTCATAATTAATTAACCCTCTGTTTCCTGCACCTAAATTTGTTTTTGTTAGATGACTCATGAGAATGTTGAGTCATTCAACATTTTATGTTACAGAAGTGGGGTGTATTTCATATAAATTAGTATGTTAAAGTGAAAATGAAGAATAATGTGAGAACTTCAAAATTTAATTTGAAGCAATGTTAATGATTGAATGAACAGTCTCGAAAAAGATGTTTAATCAAATTATTCCAACAATGACAACAAATTTTCATAAAATTAATGTTATTCTTATAGTTAGTATTCTTAGTCTTTACCTCTGGGGTATAATAGTGGTAAACAAAAATATCATACCTTTTATCAGAGAATACCCTCCTCAAAGAATATATCAACATTATAATGAACACAAAGATACTGATACAATAAGAATATTTTATCTTTATCCATTTTTCATTGTATATAATTATCTAATGATAAGGCTATTGTATACCTTTGCCAATGATCGAGATACTTCAAACAATCATTTATACAACATACCCATCATTTCTACCAGCAGTAACTCAAAGAGATACTCATTGACAATAGATTCAAAGAAATATTTGAGGACTTTGTGGTTCCTTACAATAGCTACTCCTATTTTTTTGTTTTATTGCTTACTTATTTTTGAAAACTTCCAACATTACTACTTCTTCTTATCCTTTACTGATGTCTTGGAGGATATAGGAATAATACAAACCTTTGTCAGATTTTCATTGATGATGGTAGCTAGCCAACTTTTATTTAAAATCAATAACAAAAAAAGAAATTAAAAAACTTCAATGATATGGCATTATCAAAGAAATGGTATACCTTTCAAGAAACTGAAAGCCACACAAAAATTGGTGACACTTTTATAAACCTAGTAATGAATAAACATACATCAAAATAATATCTGGTCTTGAAAGCAAGATATTTTTTTTTACTGTTTGTTATCTTTGATTGATGATAATTATAAATCAGTTTACACTTATAATATTCTTTTACTTAAACAAATTCATTCATCAAGAAAAGAAATAAAATGATATATTTCTTTATATTAGTTGTACTATTAATAAATGGAAATCATATTGTAAATTCTCAGTTTTTACCTAATGGTTTCCCAATAAGAGTTCTATCTAACGATAGTGCTTGGAATACTCCAATTGCACAAGGATATCCTCTGGATTGGATGGAGCACATGATTGGCGAAATGTTAATACAATTTTATTGATATTTGTTTTTTTTGGGATTAATTAATTACTTCATTATTTAAGTTGTTATATTTAATTTAAAACTGTTCACCTGAGGCATCAGTTGGTTTGCTTTCATAAATCTCCTTGTACATGTTTCTAATGAAAGTATATGGCAAATATTGTTCTAAATTATCCTTTATCAAAAATGGGCATTCCTCAACAAACTTTAATAAAAAGAAAAACAATATTACTATATATATTTATAATTTTCATAAATATGTATTAAATTTACTGTATCTAAAAATATCAATCCTATGTAATCCAAGTTTTGTTATTTAGATAAAACTGTGTAATTAAGAGAAATAAGGACTCATGAATAACATGAAAGAATGGAGTCTTGAAAATTATATACCTTATGGACACCAAGTAACATAACAGTAACACATCTTCATCATATTTATCACTTCATTGTCAAATAATCTTGACTAATTTTAATTTCACTTTCCTAAGCTATTTACAGTCAAAACTTGAAATATAGCTTGATTATAGATATAAAATGAGTTTTGAATCTGTTGGTTCCAATCTCCAATTCAAAAGAAATTAGAGAATGAATTGGGAATTTGCCAGAAATACCACTGCTGATACAAGTTATTCTTATCAAGTGGATTTCTATATGCACCATCTTTACCACAGTCTAATACTTCATTGGAAGCTACTTGTTGAATCCAATATTTTTTGGCAATCAAGGTATTAGGCTCGACAATTGGAATTAGTTTCTGAATTCTATCATCTGCATCGAGGCCATCATTAGTGGCTACTTGATAGTAATTAGAATCTTGAATAACATAACAATTATCTATTGTTTTAATAGAATTATTACAAAACAAATAAGTTTTTATCTTGAACTGAATAATTTAACATCCTCTATAGTCGAGTTTAGTATTTTATTAAATAGTTTGATTTATTGTTTGAAAACATAGGTATAAGAATATCGATATGGTTTGATATTTTTTGGAGGAAATATTCGATAGATCCTAAATAATTTCCATTTCGATGGGTGTTTGAGTAGCATTGACAAATTCAAATTACTAAGTTTCCATGTATATATTGAGAAGTATTCGATACTGAAGCTTTCTAAAAGTGGCAAAACTATTTGATGTATCTCTAGGTTATAGGTTGATTCATGTAAAATTAAGTTATTGAAACTATAGCTCTTTGGGATGGTATTTAGAGTCTTTAAGGTACTGTTGTATTGAATAAAAGATTTATAATAGGAAGGTACAATCCTATAAACTTTAGACTTTAAAAAAGAATTAAGAACCGGAACCAAAAAGCTTTGGGTTTCGGTGTACAAGAAATCGATACCTTTAACTTTAGATTCCAATAAATATCTTATTAATGGTTTGATATCCCAATCTTCGCTCCAGTTTCTTATTTTAAGCTTTTCTACTTGTTTGTTATGCTCTAGCAAAACCTCTATTATTGGTGCACATAAGAACTCATTATCACAAGTTATTTGATAGAGACAAGGCATCTCTGGAAGTAATTTCAATAGCAATGATGTAGTATCTCCAGCATATTTGGAATGGGTAAAATATTTAATATTTCTAAGGTACGATACACTTGGTAGGTCATTCATGACGATGGCTTTGGCTGTATTCTTATTCTTCTTCATCAGGTATTTCATTATTCTTTTTTCCTTTGAACACAAATGATAGTTTGTTATTATTAGATTTCCTATGATATTATTCATTATATATTTCATTACATCTTTGGATATAAACAATAGATGTAATAGAGTCTGTAGGACTGATGGAATTTTAGTTGACTTGATTCTCCTATCGAATTTAATAAAGACTGATTTATCAAAACCTACTAAGTTAAAACAATTATGAAAAAAACAAATCTTCATACATAATCATATCAATGATTCTGAATATAATAATATTTGGAAGTCTAATTCTATCAATTCTATTGCTATTATTTAATGAATAGTCCTTTGAAGGATTTCTAAATAATTTAGAAATAGTATTCTCCATTTTCCAATTTCTACAAACTAAACTATAGAATAATAAATAAAACAAAAACAAACAAAAAGCTATAGATTTAATAACAACTATTATTACTACTAACTAGTCAATAAAAGCAAAAATCAACAAACAACACATAAATTCATAAATTCAATCAATTTAAATAAAGAATTTAAAAAAATTAAATTAATAAGTTGTGATTGTGATTGGATTCTCCTTCTCAAATACATTTTTTGCACTAAAGAACAATTGCGAAAATGTAATGTTCATAGCTATTGAAATAATAAAAACCATTTTTTGTATTAAATTAAAGTTGTGACTTCAATTAATCATTAATTAGTGTTATGGTGGATTATAATAGAATACAATCGAAATTAATGTTTCAAGTAAGTCATTGCTCACTTAAGTTCATTTAATTAATGTTTGGTTAATTGGATGCGATATGGTGATCTACTACATTCATCCAAGTTCCTATGAATAAACAAATGAATCCACCATCACTTTGCACATTGTTTGGGTTGTACATAATTTGGAGTACTGATCCTGTAAAAGTTTGAAGCAGCAAATAGAAAAACAATAATAATAATAATAAAAATAGAACATATCTTATATACTTGTCCTTCGCTGTGGTAAATTTAAAATAACATAAACTTTTATGTGAGATTTAGAATATGTTGATTTCAGCAAACAGTTCATATTAGGAGAAATTGGGGAAAGATGTCTTCAAATTGGCATGGTTTTGTTTCCTGCACCTAAATTTGTTTTTTAGATGACTCATGAGAATGAGTCATTCAACATTGAATGTCACCAAAAATCATCGAAGTGGGTGTATTTCATATAAATTGGTGTGTTAAAGTGAAAATGAAGAATAATGTGAGAACTTCAAAATTTAATTTGAAGCAATGTTAATGATTGAATGAACAGTCTCGAAAAAGATGTTTAATCAAATTATTCCAACAATGACAACAAATTTTCATAAAATTAATGTTATTCTTATAGTTAGTATTCTTAGTCTTTACCTCTGGGGTATAATAGTGGTAAACAAAAATATCATACCTTTTATCAGAGAATACCCTCCTCAAAGAATATATCAACATTATAATGAACACAAAGATACTGATACAATAAGAATATTTTATCTTTATCCATTTTTCATTGTATATAATTATCTGATGATAAGGCTATTGTATACCTTTGCCAATGATCGAGATACTTCAAACAATCATTTATACAACATACCCATCATTTCTACCAGCAGTAACTCAAAGAGATACTCATTGACAATAGATTCAAAGAAATATTTGAGGACTTTGTGGTTCCTCTCAATAAATACTCCTATTTTTTTGTTTTATTGCTTTCATATTTTTGACAACCTCCAACATTACTACTTCTTCAGATTCTTTACTGATGTCTTGGAGGATATAGGAATAATACTAACCTTTGTCAGATTTTCATTGATGATGGTAGTTAGCCAACTTTTATTTAAAATCAATAACAAAAAAGTAATTAATAAACTTCAATGATATGGCATTATCAAAGAAAATACCTTTCAAGAAACTGAAAGCCACACAAAAATTGGTGACACTTTTATAAACCTAGTAATGAATAAACATACATCAAAATAATATCTGGTCTTAAAATCAAGATATTTTTTTTTACTGTTTGTTATCTTTGATTGATGAAAATTATTAATCATTTTACACTTATAATATTCTTTTACTTAAACAAATTCATTCATCAAGAAAAGAAATAAAATGATATTTTTCTTTATATTAGTTGTACTATTAATAAATGGAAATCATATTGTAAATTCTCAGTTTTTACCTAATGGTTTCCCAATAAGAGTTCTATCTAACGATAGTGCTTGGAATACTCCAATTGCACAAGGATATCCTCTGGATACTCTGTCACCAGCAATGATTACTAAACTACAACTAATATTGTCTCAATCACCCTACTCTGTGGCACTCACTTTCCACTATTTCCAATATACTGCACCTTTGTATATAGTTGATTCATCTCTTGTAACTATGAATAGAATTACTGTGTATCAACCAGATGGTGAAGTTTTTCATCCAACTGTTGATCCTTTAGCAACTGGCAAGATTACCAATCTTCCAATTCCAACATCGCTCACTCAAGATCCAGGATTGGATGGACACATGATCGTATACGATAAGAGCCTTGCAAGATTTCATGAATTTTCAAGATTCAATTGGATTAACTCTACTTTTTGCTACTGCTACTAGATATGATACTTTTCTTTGGAATGCTTCAGGAACAGCTTTACCTTTCAATGATGGTAAGTTTCTAATAAATGATAATATCCTGTTATTAAAATCTTTTATAAAGGCGGATATCCTTGGTGGATGAAGGGTGTTCGTGGATCTGGTGCCCCATTTATTGCTGGACTAATTCGTTGGGATGAATTGATTACTAGAGGTGAATTAAACCATGCTCTGGCATTTGCTGGTCCAACCAACAGAAAAAAGAGAACCAATAAATCTTATACCTATGAAGTTTGCTCACCAGTAGCGTCTAGAAATGATGGTCAGCTTATTGCTGATGATGGAATATTAGAAGGACAAAGATTAAGACTAAAGTCTACTTATGATATCTCCAATTTTGGTCCAAAAGCTAAGCTTGTAGCTCAAGCACTTAAGACATATGGTGGCTATATGGTAGATAACTCACCAGACTTTGCAATATATTTAGAGCAATTGCCAGGATACACTTCAGCCAATTCACCATGGTTATCCTATTGGAACAACGATCTAATCAGTATTTCTCAAATCCCACTTAATCAATTTGAAGTTTTGAATTGCTCTAAAATTGCAACAAAATAAATAAATATTATTTCCAGTCGTATTATAGTTAGTTCTGGTATCATCAATCATAGATTAAATTTAGGTTAGTACTTCCATCCATCCTGGATGGAACACATGATTGGCGAAATGTTAATACAATTTTATTGATATTATTTTTTTTTTGGGATTAATTAATTACTTCATTATTTAAGTTGTTATATTTAATTTAAAACTGTTCACCTGAGGCATCAGTTGGTTTGCTTTCATAAATCTCCTTGTACATGTTTCTAATGAAAGTGTATGGCAAATATTGTTCTAAATTATCCTTTATCAAAAGTGGGCATTCCTCAACAAACTTTAATGGAAAGAAAAACAATATTAATATATTTATAACTTTCATAAGTATATGTATTAAACTTACTTTATCTAAAAATATTATGACTGAAGCAGGATCATTTGGAAGATATTTCTGGTAGACTTGTCTGAATTGACGAAGTAATTGGACAGATGAGATTTCGAGGAATTTTTGTAGAAGAGCAACAATGTCAGCTTCGGAGGCAGATGCACTATAGTTGATAGAGCCAAATCCAATGAGTAAGCTGCTGATGGTGAGTGATAATACATGTACGTTGTTGGTGTGACCCTCAATGGCAGTACGGTAGCATGCATCCTTCCAGAAGGTGCTGCTGAAGCATACGGCATACATCACTGGCAACATGTCCCAAATCTTGACATCAGCCTCAGTTGTGCTGAGTTTACGGAGGAATACCTTGAGGTATTGGTCAGCAGTTCCGACATCGAGACCTGCGTCCAATGCTAGAGTATCGACACCCAAGAACTCTGGGAAGCTAAATGTATTACGGTTATATTCTAAGAATGCATTTTCTATTGATTTCTGGATGAATGGAATGGAGGCTTCGTTGGTTTGTTGGACAGCCCTACGAAGCATCTGACGCAAGTACAAAGCATTACCTATACCAACGGAACGACTGACAAAGTTGTCTAGATCTTGTTGCTTGAAACGCTTGAGATGTTCTGGACCATTTTGTTTGTAGAAACATGAGGTGTATTGTTCGAGCAATGCCAAGTTGGTGTTGAGGATATCCTTGAGGGAACTAGTGTTTTGTAAAACGTATCTAAGAAGTTCGCGCTCAACGAGCTTAACACCATATGGTCCAACCATATTGACAAATGATAGAATCTCAGTGTAATCAGTGTGGTCCTCTGCACGGAACTGCAAACCGGTACGACTGAGGAAACCAAGCTTTCCTGGTGCATAAACAATTCCTGGAATTTGGGCCTTCTTTGTGATAAAATCGGTGAAATAGTTGGTGAAGTTGTGGAGTGTGACATCGGAGTATTCGATTTCACCCTCTGGGAACCAGTCGATTCTTCCACACTTTCCGAGAGCTTTGGCATAAAACTCTGACAAGAGAGTCTCACGAATCAATCCACCAATATCAATATCGATGTAGTTCTCAACCAATGCCATGACACCAAGGAATACTTTGAGCTGAGTTTCAAAGACAGATGGACGAATGACAGTGGATGGGTCGGTGGGGATGGTTGGTGTTGAGGTTTGGCGCATAAACTGCTTCAATGCAGCACCCAAACGCTCACGCAAATATTCACGTGGAACGAATTGGTGGTCGTAGATGACAATGTCCATAAACTCGTTGAGAGCATTACAGAGTTGGAATGCATTCTTTTCGAGGAGACGAAGTTGTTCGAGATTTCCACGTGCACGGAATGATGACTCTGAACCTGGCTCGACTGGTGTGACAAAGTCCTTTGGTGGCTTCCAGTCCTTACGCTTCTGGAGCATGGAGAAGGCTGCATTTACGTCAGCCAACTGAGCCTCTGCGCTTTGGAATTGGGCTGCAACCGAGGTGGTCAAAATATTGACAATACGTGCCGATATCTTGTTGAGGAAACCTGAGGCAATCTCAACACACTCCTTTCCAATTGCTTCCTTCTCTTCTGGGAGGAATGCTGTAGCTACACCCGAAGGGAACAATGACAACAATTTCAAATAGTTCATGACATGAGTTGGTTGATCATTACCTTCAATCAAAGTAGTGTCAAACGATGCAACGAATGGCTCTTTGAACGACCACAAGCCAGTGAGGTTGGAGAACTCGTCGAGCTGTTGCTCGATCTGGTCGACATTTCTCGAGTGAATATAAATAAGATTGAGACGACTTGAGATTTGGCTGGACTCTGCCTCTCTCAATGGACAGGAGCTAGAGTACAACAAATATTCGAGACGACACCAATTATCACGCAGTCCATTAAAGTTGTATTCAGTACCTCTATTAAATGCATCCAATGAAACTGACTTCAACTCGTTCATAATTGTATTGATGGTTTGAGTAACGGTGGTACCGGCATTCTGTAGTAGCTGTGGGCTCAACACTTTGCTTAATCCCAATGTATCTGCACCAGCAATGTATTCAATATAATAACTTTGAATAACTAGAATAGATTGTAGAGAAAGGAACAAGCAGTTAGTAGATGCAGGCAAGCTGACCGTTGTGACTGAAATTGGGTGGATTGATATTACTTTTCTTGTGAGTTTTGACCAAGGCAACAAGATGATCGATCAAGAAGAATAGCGAAGAGATACGTCTCTCACGGACATCGTTTTGCTTGTTGTAGTATTTCTTTACTTTTTCGGGTGGAACTGCATCGATATGACGGAAATACCAGAAGATTTCATCCTTTGCCATCGAGAGTGCTGCCATCAAACATTGAATTTGGGTGCCAACAAACAAGGTCTGTCTCTAAATAGATTCCACATTGCCTCCAACTCTTGTCTCACATAAATTCTCTTTTCATTGTGCTTTCTTGGTGCCTCTTGTGTTGATGCCTGTGCTGCTTCCTTGATGATCTTCTTTTGTTTCTGCAAATGGATTGTTTTCGATTTATAGTTCTTGAATAATGCATTGAATTCATTATGAATTGGGAAAGACTGTCAACCGTTGAACGGTAATACTCATGTTAATAAGCTGCTGCAACCTAATTACTAAGCAATGCAATCGACTGATTGCATAAATAGCTAGATAGATGGATTGACTTACGATATCTTTGAAAACTGGCAAGTTGAAACCTTCGGACAAGGCGAATTTGACAAGCTCAATGGAGTTGGGTGTTGTGAGTGAACCTGGGGCAAATAAGAAACCGTAGAGAATCCATTGGTTCATACGTGATGCATATGTCAAGTCGATTCTATATTGATCTTGTACTGGTCTTGCAATGTCCTCAGGCTTGAGGATGAGATTGAGTGCACCGTCACGACGCAGTTGTGTGATGAACTTACGCTTGACATAGGTTGGCTCGAGCGACATCAAGACATGTCCGATGGAGTCGTTCAACACACGGAACTCGTCTTGCAGCTTCTTGACTGGGAGATCGCATTCGTTGAGCCACTTAACGACACGCGAGTAGTTTGGCTCGATCTGTGATCTCAAGTGTTGTACCAGACGGGCGTATACTCCGAGTACGACACGACGGTCGTTGATCAACGATACGAGTATGTGAATCTTGCCATAGATGACGACCAGCTCGATGAACGAAGAAGAAAGCTGGATGGACGATGTGAAGCGCAGAGCAACTGTGTTACCAGCAATCTCCTGGAGCAGCGCAAATGCTGCCTCCTTCCAGTCGCATACGTCAACAAGTGTCTCATAGTGCTGTTCGAGGTCCTCGACATACTGCTTGGCACGAGATGTCAAGAGCTCGACACCCTGCACCTTATCCAACTCTGGGAAGTCGGGGAACTTTGACATGAGATTCTTGATGGCTCGACCTATTTTTTCGTCATTCAAGAACAATGGTCTTGTCTTTGCGCCCTGCAAGATCTGTCTGCTGTTATAAAGACGGTGAAGCAACTGCTCTCCATTCTCCGTCAAAACATGTAACTTGTCTGGTATCTTTATTTGTGACATTATTATAATTTATAATTATTATGGGAAAATTTAAAGTACAATTTGAGGATGATGTTTGATTGTTATATAATATAATATATGTTTGTGTTTGTGTGGTGTATTTAGATTTTTTAAAATGATTGATGATGATTGATTGGATTTGACTGTGATTGATTGGATGATCTATCTGGCTTTTTATTTTAGGTTTCAACTATCTAAATCAACTCAAATATAGATCTATATATTGACTAATTATTATTATTATTATTATTACTATTACTATACAATTATTATTGATGTTATTTATATGATCAGATTCTTGAACAAAGTGTAGATTGTTGATATTTTCTATTAACTATTACTTTGTTGTCAAGTGATGAGTGAGATGGATCATTGAATGAATAACAAATAAATTAATTTTTGTTTTTGTTTTTTTTTACTATACAAAAATCAAATCAGGGTGCAAGATGCCAAAAAGAATAAAAATATACCCCTATTATATTTTGTTTTTTTGTTTTATTTTTTTTTTTTGGATTTTTTGCAAGACCACCCACTAAAAGTTTTTGAGCAATCTCGATTTGATAATATTGTAGTAACGTTTTTTCAATGATCACACAACATATCAGATCTGATACCAATCAATAATTGAATTTAAATTAAATGTATTCTTATTACTCTATATCGATGTTAAAAACAAACTTAAACCTATATATTGTATTGTAATGTTTAGGTATAGTTTGTTTCTAAAATATCACAAATTATGTCAATCAACTCCATTCTATAGTTGACTGAGTGGATAGATTGGTAAAAAACACATTGAATTATCATATTATAAAGATGAGAAACTAAACAAAACTAAAACTAACCAATTCAATGATATACTAAATTAATGACATTCCTATTGGTTGGTTTATTCCTACAATAACATTCTTTGGTTTTTAATTCTTTGTTGGTATTCTTGGTCTGACAGTAGAGTTTGAGTACTTAGTGCACTTTTATTGTCGGTCGTTTTTTTACGATTGACAATTTAATTTTTATTTTTTTAAAATTAATTTTTCTCACTATTCGTTTTAGTTTGCTTTAGTTTTGTGTAGTTATTTTTCTTTCTATTATTATTATTATTATTATTGTTTAAACAATCTTATATTATATATATTCATATAAAATGTCGACATCAACAACTACAAGTGGTGTTGTCAATGCTTCAGACATCTTAGAGAACAGCAGATATAGCTCTGGTCATCTCGTCGACAAAGATGATACTTTGAAATATGATCTAAAGAATTTGACAGCATATGATTATTCATCGATAAATAAAGTTGAGTTTAAGTATGTTGCGCCTTTGCAAAGTTTTGTTAGATAGATAGATAGCTGAATTCATAATAGAGATAGTAGATATTAATCGATCAATTGATCTACAGAGAAAATGAAGAAGAATATTTAAAGAATTTAGCAAGAGATAATGTACAGTTGTTAGTTACAAAGCTTTTCAATTTACCAATTAAAGCCATTGAAGAAGGTGCTTTGGCATTGCTACCAAATGACTTTGCTTCACTTACACCACTACCAAGAGAGAAGGAAGTATGTACAGGGATATTAACATTAGATACATAAGACGAATATTTATAGCAGTTATACTTACTGAATCAATTATTTGTTAATTTTAGTTGCCATCAGCTAAATCACAAACTAGATGGGAGGCATTTGCCAATTTGAAGGGTATCAAGAAGAAAGGAAAGAAAGCAAGAATGGAATGGGACGAACACTATCAAGAGTACCGTCAATCCTATGGTGCAAACCGTGCCAACAAACACGAAGATTATATTATTGAAGCTAAAGACACCGATAGTATGTGATTACAAACACAGACAACAACAACAATGCAGTAACTAACGATCGATCACTATTATTTCCAAACTATTACAGAGCCAGGTGAAGATCCATTTAGCAAATTAGATGAAGAAAAGAAAGAGAGAGTCAATAAGCAAAAGAAGAGAGAAAACAGAAACTTGGAAGAATCATCGATGCGTACCAATGCCGGTATCGGTAAGGTAAAGGATTTCAGCAAAGACAGCAGATCGCAATTGAAGTCGGATATCAACAACACATTCAACGTTGCCAAGGTCAGCACTGCCAGTATGGGTAAATTTGACAGATTGATGGATGGTGAGTCTGCCAAACCACAACGTAACGTCAAGAAACAAAGAGGACTTGGCGATGATTCAAACATCGCCCAAGAGAGCAAATCCAACATGAAAGTATTGGATCGTATCTTTAACAAAGAATCAAATATCAACGTCGACAAAGCCACCAACCAATTCATTGCCCAAGAACAAAAAGCCAATTACAACAAAAAGTTTGATCGTCCACAAAAGAGACAAAAGAAATGAAAACAGCAACAGCAACAGTAATATCGACAACGACAATACAATGTTAACCACCAATAGTAGTAGAATGAGAATAAACAACTACAACTACAACTACACCTATAACAGATTTAGCAATAATATCAAAATAATATTGCTATTATTATGAAGATAAATTTAAATAAAACCTTCTTTTAAACTTATTAATTTCATTAAGATATCAAAATAAATCAATATTGGTTGCCTGTCGTACCATGCGTGTCGTATCTTAATCAACACCACCACCCCACCAACAATAGTAACAACATAATAAAAAGCAACTAAAAATAATAATAATAATTTAAAGATAGATGTGGATGGTTAAATCGTAAAAATAAAACAGGTGGTGTATAATTACCTGAAGTTGAGTTCTTTTACCAAAAAGTTTAAAAACAACACACAGTATTAATATTAGTTTTGGATGTGTGGATGTCAAAGTTGGAGTTGTTAACAATAATAATAATAATATCTTAGTTTTGGTTTGTTTTGATGAAAAACACTTTTTTTTTGATTATTGTATGAAAAACTACCCATTTAAAGTTGAATTTCAAATAAAAGTAAACAACAATAATCAATTCTTGTTTTTCATTCCTTCTTGGTGTGATGGAGTGGAATAGGTTATCGTTGTGTTTGATGTTGTTGATTTTCAAACAAAAAAATATTAATATTCTCATAAACTTGTTATTTGAGTAAATATGGGTCAGCAGCACTGTAATATTAAGTGAGAGATTGATGATTCTTCAAGCATGCTACAGTTTACACCAATACCATTTCTTTATAACGGTGTTAATATAATCATTAAAATTAAATTACCAATTATCATCACCATCAATCAATAAAGTCAAATAAATTTTAATTTAACCTACATTATTATATTATATTACGGATCTAAAACCCAACCAATCTAACCGAGAACAGTAACAGGACTAGTTCAATCAATCAAATATAAAGATCAAAAAATAACTACTCCTATTACTACTACTACTATTAAGAAATTAAACAAGAAATCAAAGTGAAACAATCTTCTCAAAGTAGTCGTAGAACAAAGTGGATTCAGGTTGATTTGGCTGTTGCTTTGGAAAATAATTTATGACCTTGAAAAGTAATAATTAGGAGAGAAGGTGGTTTAGTTGAGGCTGAGGAGTTGCAGTTGCAGGAGTTGTGAGATAGAGTTGAATACTACCAAAGTTCATTTATTAATTGTTGTTGAAATAACCATAATTTAGAGAATATAGATATATTTTCGCAGTGTTTTGTATATAGTCTTCCATTCATCCTATTCAGAAATTATTAATTAGCAACAACAATAACAAATATTCACAAAAACAAAAAACTCAAAACCAAACCCACCTATTTATTATAATTTTGGGAATCCTCACAAGTTGTTTATGCAATTTTTGGATTGTTGTTGGACTTTTTAATTTTTGATATTTTCAAAACACATTTGTTTTCTGTAAGTATTTCATTACTTTAAAATCGATGGTGAATTTCCTTTGATCATTGACAATGTAATATGTTAGTTTGGCTTTATTTACAGGTCTGAAAATCATTGTTTAATAATACACAGCTTTATATTTATTATTTCCAATCCATATTATTATTATTATTATTATTACCAGCCCCAGCAGATTATTAGTTATTACTTTTTTCTAAATGGATGTCAATCAATTAAATAGTAAATTAGCTTCAACTTCCATTACATCCAATAATATTAACAACAACAATAACAACAACAACAACAATAATAATAATAATACCAATAATAATAATAATAGTAAAAGTAATAATAGTCTTGGATTATCAACAGATTCTTTGGATTCAATTTTATCTAGTCCTGGAGGCAGCACAGGAACTCAGCAATCAACATCCCCAGATCTATTGGAGAAAGATCAAACCAATGTGTTTGTAAAATATCTTCCGAATGAATATGGAGACTATGAGCTTTACAATTTATTTTCACCCTTTGGCAAAGTAATGAGTGCCAAAGTTATGGTGGATCCAAAAGGAGCCTCCTATGGATATGGATTTGTTCGATTTAGCTCACCATCAGAGTCAAAGAAGGCCATAGATAACATGGATGGCTTCCAGCTGATGCATAAAAAAACTACTTTGTCGACTTTCAAATCTGTATTCCAATTGTAACAATAAGTATCCTTCTAATAATTTATTTTTAAAACCACTTCCAGCCACACTATCAGATGGTAAGACATCATGACAGAAATTTTTATTGACAAACATCATCACCAACTAATTATATTAAAAAATTAAAAGATCAATTAAAAGAATTATTTTCACCTTTTGGTGAGATATTGGAGTGTAAAGTAATGATTGATCAAAATGGAAATAGTAAATTAGCTGGATTTGTAAGATTTTGTAACGAAGCAGATGCAACCAAAGCGATGCAAGTCATGAATGGTACCAAAATGAAAGACTCCTCTTCACCATTAGTTGGTAAGTTGCTTAAATTCTAATCTTAACCAATTATTAGATATTAAAACTCCATTACTTTATTCCACAGTAAAATATGCTGATAATGAACACCAAAAGTCATTAAGAAAACAAAGAAAATATTCTCAGTATACACATCCAGTCGTATGTAGTTACAATATTTCTTTTCAATCGAATTTAGAATCATAATTAATTCTTAAAATCAATATCAAAGAATCCATACTATAACTATGTAGATCATTATTTATATTATCAAGTCCCTCCTTATTATAGTTTTCAAGATCCAAATACTCCTCCGATACCAGTATTGTATCAATCCGATTTCCTAAATAACCTTCTGATCAGAATATTCAAACTAATCATTTATGATTTATTTTCAGATTTATCCTGGACAACCTCCTATTTATAATTATTATAGTACAATTCCTCCGCAATATTATCCAGCCTCGTCTCCTGAGTCACATTTAATTGGTTCACCAAACTCTACCGCTGCTACCAATTCCCAAGGACAACTTCACCCAGTACCACTCCCGCATCCTACGTCACCCTTATTTATTAATCACTCCACTTCTCCACACTCTCCTCCCATACCTGGATCACTTAACACTAGCATTCATCATCAACATAGTGCATCTAGTCCAACTACGACCACCTCGCCCATTTCCAGCAACTCAAAAAAATCCAAGCATCTCAAAGACAGTAGTATTGCAGCGTCGGCATCGAATGCATCTCCCCCATACTCTCCACCGATTACATCGTTGTCCTCATCAAGCTCGAATTTAAACACACCAACCTCCAACTCCACTCCAAAGCGTAATTCAATATCACCTACTCAATCCCACCAACACCATGGCTCGAACAACAACAACAATAATAATAATAATAATAATAATAATAATAATAATAATAATAATAATAATAATAATACTAAGAACTCGAATACTCAAGTAACTCAATCATTGCCATCACCTAATAACAATAGTAATAATTCACATCCAACATCAACTAACAACAATATCAACAATAATAATGATACGAATCTATTTGTATTTCACTTACCAGGATTTGTAGACGACAGCTATTTATATAAATTATTCTCCAGATTTGGTCCACTTCAGAGTGTACGAGTAATCACTGATAAGGATACCGGGGAGAACAAAGGATATGGTTTTGTAAAGTTTCAAAACAAAGAAGATGCCATCACTTCATTGCATGAAATGAATGGATTGCAAGTTGGTCAAAAGTAAGAATATAATGCATCAAGTTTGTTCAATCATTTTAAGCTCGCAATCTCCTAACCATTTTTATTTAATTCTGCATAGGTATCTCAAAGTAAAACTTAAAGATACAACAACAACCACCACCACCACGACAACAACAACCACAACTACAACCAGCAACAATAATGTCCGTAATAATAACAACAATAATACCACCAGACATCAACCACAGCCTCCTCATGTAACATCCAATTCTAATGACAAACGATCATTTCATTGAGCATTAACATATAATAAAAACCAATAACCAATAACCAAATGGTTTGTTACACTATTTATTTATTAATACAAACTAAAGGTCCCTTTCTTATTTGAAACAATGTATTAAATGTACTAGATATATTTATTTATTTATATGATTCACTTTTATTTTTGTTGTTTCTCTTTGTTTGATCTTTTGATTTGATACAATTACGTTTAAGGTGTTTGTTGTGAGGCTGTTCTATATAAAATTACAATTAAAGATTATTTAAAAGAAACATTCTAAAAATAAATGATTATTATTATTATTATGTTGTTATGTTGTTGTTATTGTTATACTAGTTATATTATTATTATTATAGTTGTAGTTGAGAGATATTATTGTTGAAGTTGGTTGTTGTGAACAAAAATTCTGAAGAGTAACATTTGGAGCGCTCTTTGTGATAATAGATATCTCTATCTATAGGATAGTTTGATGATCTCTTTTCTTGTTTGATGAAATAACCGAGTAACTATATACAGTTCAAATAAAAAAAAAAAGGTAGAGGAACTGTTTTGTTATTTTACAATACAGAGCATCCACTTCCCTTGAGTGGCTTTGTCCACTCGTTTTCACCTTGCCATCCTGGTACAAATGGATCAGCAGTCTTCAAACAAAAGTCTTGCAAACTAGTTGAATAAATAATAGATCGGATAGGTTAGTTTATAGCTCAGCTTAGATATTATCTCATTCAAATGATTTGATTCATTCTTCATTGATTTCTAGGTATCATTATGAATGTGATTATGATACATACGTATTGCAAGCTTCAGAAACTCTAAGAATTTGAGATGATCTCTCGAGTTGTGACTTCAAACCTTCGTTTTCCTTGAGAACTTTCTTTAATTGTGATTCAGACATGCTTTATTTATAAGTATATATATATCTATGTATTTTAGTTTTATAATTAGTGTGTACAAGTGTTTTTGATAAATTTGATAAAAGATGGGTTGTTTTTAGTGCAAAAAACAAAAAAAAACAAAAAATAATATTAATAACAAAAAAAAAAAAACATTTTAGTGATACGTTAGATACCAAAAAAAATAATTCAAATTAATTGTTTTTAAGAAAGATGAACTACAGGTTATTTTTACGACTATCAAAGATCTTATCAGGAATCTGTTTTTTGATCAATATTCGTGCACCAACCAATGCCAAGTCCACATGGTTCCCGATCCAATCCAGATTTTCGTATCATTCATTAATATCATAGAACAACATCAAGTGTTCAAGATAATGTTTTTTTATTTTTTATAATTACAATGTTTGTGTAGTTTACAATTCTAAGAGGCATTTCATTTCTATTTTTAATTTACCAATACATTCAATTATAATAATAATACTTATATTTTATAAAGTAGATATATATGTAACTTTAAAAGGTTTTTAAAAACCTAAAATCCATCAATGATTGAAAAGGTTGAGAATAGTATAGAGAAGTTTCATCTCAATACTCTTCGTTTTGATATTAGATGAGGGGATAATGCAATGCTATGATCAAATGAAAACTAGCTTTGATTGATTCTCGAAAATTAATAATTATCTTTGATTTTTTATAATAAAACTGAAATATCTGATTATTTTATTTCACTGTTGTTGTTGTTGATTCTGAATCCCCTCATATTTCTCCGATAGCTCATTCTTGTTGTTGTTCATTTCTTTTTTTTCTTTAGTTTTGCAACTTCGATAGATACAATGAAATCATACAATCCTACTACTGTTTTGTTTTGCACAGTCCTATTATCATTGGTCGTGGTTCAGTCGCAGCTGATTACCTTTACTCCTTTTTATAATAGTGAGAACTGCAATAATGCTATTAATGGTGTTGTATGTATATGCTTTCCCTTCTCTGGGAGTTTGTCATTGTTGTTACTAACTGACTGTGTTGTTTTTTTATAAGGGATTTGGTAGTAAGCAATTCCAATGTTCACTAAACTTTACCGATAGTGTATCTTTCATGGTATTTAACATAGATGGTACACAGGAGTATAATTTGACATACCATGGTGATGCCTATTGTGATGATTATGTACACTACGATATGTACACCATGGATGAGTGCACCTATTCCGAATATGCCGGAAGTGCTTACTATCTTGGTGAAGCTTACGAATGGAATGATGTTAAGGTTCCAGCAAATTCGATTCTCTATCAGACTCTTGACAACATCTGTGAGAACGTACAATCCTATTGGTTTGCAACCAATGGCACAATGGTTTCCGATAAGCACTCTCCATGGGGAACCACTCAGTACTACTGTCAAAAGGGAAAACCATACAGCAGATATTGTTCACCCAATGGTCCATGTATTACCAATCAAATATCAGTAGATGAATGTTCAAGCTCCAGTCCATTCAAAGTTATTTGTACATAATCCGTATCAATATATACAAAGCAGACTATCATCAGTACTAATAATAAATATTATTTATATATACATATCTCAATTATTATTATTATTGAGATATCTAAACACCAACAACAACAACAACAACAGCAACAGCAACAGCAACAACAATAACAATAACAATCAGTTGCATCTGTTAATAGTAGTCAGTTTTATCATCATATCATAATGACACGTATGTATAGATTAGATTTTATTGATTACCAAGAATATTATTATTATTATTACTATTGTTATGAGAGTGAGGTGTTTGATTTTCATATGATAATATGTATATCTCACATTTTATTTGATGTGGCAAGCTAATGTATTGTAAAATTATAATAATGTGATGGTAGTGCAGTGTGGGAACTCCAATTATACAATAACACCACCCTGAAGAATATTATCACAATCCAAAAAACACACAACTAGTAATGACTGATTGCTAAATCAGTATGATAGTTAGGATAAATAGATGATAATTATATAATTAACAGTTTCCATTCACTCTTGGAATCCAATATCAAACTTATCTCTTATTATTTTATTGTTATAATAATTTTATTTTAGTTTGTTACCAACAATATAGAAATGTACTAAGAAATATCTATCCCAACCAACTCAACTATCGATTGTTTTATTTATACAATATAAATTCTATTTATTACCATTTACAATTATATAATTTCTACTCGAGTATTAATTATAAAGTCTAAAAATAATGTATAATATTATATTAATTTGTATGTATATTATATTTACCTACCTAAAAGTATTTTAGTGATTGATTTAGCAATCTAACTTTTCCAACATTCACATAATATAGATGTAAAAGTATTTTGTATTATTATTTTTCAATTTTATATACAACATAGTGAATCACTTATCATTTCTAACGAGGGTGATCATGTTTTGTCGTTGATTGCTGATAAAGTGTATCATCCGACAAATCATACTGGAACTTTTTCCTTTTTCTCAATTGATGGCGATTGCTATCAGTTTAAAAATGAATTGGATGTTGATAAAGATGTTAGAATGTTAGTTTCAAGGAGCATACATTCAAAATATTCTAATTGTTTCTTTTAAAGGTACTGATAAATTTAAAGATTTCTTAATAGATTTTAAATTTAGTAAGTATTAAAGTTGTTTTGGAGTTGAATCTATAATGGTATTAACTTTATTATCTTTTAGTTCAAACGAAATGTCCTTTTTCTAACGAAAGAGTAGACTGTGGTCAAGTGCATGAAGGTTTTGCTAAAGCATATATGAGTATCAGAGGTATACTGGAAAATTACCTTCAAACTTTAGATTGTGAATATGACTTGTATTTGACAGGTCATTCTTTAGGTGGATCGATGGCTTTGTTGACTTTGATTGATATCATATCCCGGGATACCGACAGACCTTTTCCCAAATTAAAATCTCTAAATGTTGTAACTTTTGGACAACCTCCCATAGGTGATGTAGTATTGAGTCAGTTCCTCAAGGACAACAGATATAAATACAACTATAAAAGATATCAAAATGTTGATAAGTCAGATGTGGATCCAGTTACAGTAATACCTTTTTCCTATCATCCAATAGACCCATCCCCATTACAATGTAAAAAGAGTTGTCCAAGAACAACATTTGGTTTGCATTCATTGGATCTATATATGGAGAACCTAAATCATCCAAAAAATTCAATGTGCCGAACAAATTGCGAATATCATTCTTCAAAATCTGGTATTTATAGATACCAAGACTACCGATGCACAATTAACCGTGAAAGTGAACTATCTATAGATATCAAGGGCACAGATACTTTCTCAGTTTGTTTAATGAATTCCAATAATTTCTATGAATATGATTACAAATATGGACAATCTTGCAATGCTAAGGTAGACAGGAATCTCATGATTTTGGTAGACAAAAAGACATCATCATTCAAAAAAACCTATCAAATTCCACAATCAGATGATATGGTTCTTGTATTGGAAAATCATAATAGATTTCTCTCATCTTCCTTCTCTTTTGATATATCATTTAAACAAAGTGTGGATCCTCCTTCTCCACCTCGATCTCTTTCAATACAAAAAGTTCTGCAACCCGTTGTTGATTACAAATTGTTTTATACATGGATTATCCAATGGCAGATACCAGAGTTTGTTGGAAGTGGTTCAAACAAAACTACTCTTGATTACTATGTATATCTCAGTCCACTAGGTGAAAATTGGAAACACTTTAAGATGACTGAATCGATTAGCACAAACTTTATTAATATGACAATCCAAGACATACCAAACAATAACTATACAGTCGTTGTGGTTGCTGACAACTCATTGGAGTCTCATCCATCCAATATCTTTTATATTTCTACTACTTAATTTTTGGAAATAAAGATCATGTTTATATTTGGTTTGATTGAAGTAATTTTATTATGGCATCTTTAAATATGGTTATTTAAAGGGTAGAGTAAAAACTGACAGTAAATAAGATTGGTAAATTGATTGTCGGTAGAATTGTATAGTGATTATCTTGAATTTGTACAAAAGGATTGGTTGTTTTTTTTTTTGATCACTATTAAGTGGTCGATATTACATGATCCACTTAGGATCTGGGTGGTGGGCTGAAAGCAGATGATCTTGGAACTGATGAGGAAAGATTCTTACTCTTTGTTCTATCAGGACAACGTGTAGTAGTTGGCTGCAAAATCTTGTTGCGAGAGTTTGTTTGGATGGTAGTTGGTGTGTCAATGAATGTTGTCATTGGTGGGTAGTGTACAAGTGATGGTGATGATATTATATTGTTGGTTGGTTGAATTGGTGAGTTGATATTGATGTTGTTATTCTTGGTTGATTTCTTTTTGTTTTGATTATGAACACGAGCGGTTCGATAGTTATCACCAAAAAGCATCAGCAGTGGATCAGGGGCTGTGCAACGAACACGCTCCAGCATTTCAACTTTGCCCTGAATGTTCTTTGTTTGAAGGATTACCTGTTGAATTTCCTTATCAATTTCCTCTTCAATCTCATGCAGATCAATGTTCATCAACTGATTTAAATATTGTTTTGATAATGCTGGTTTGGATGAATATTTGATGTGATTGACGGGAGATGTTTGAGCTATTACTGCTGTTGCTATTTAGCATAGTTCCAAAAGTCATTGGATCAACTGATTTTCTTCGCGAGTAGTTTTGTGGAGTTAAAGGCGATGTGGTTGAGGTTGTTGTTGTAGTGGTAGTTGTTGTTACATGTGGATAGAGCTGTTGCTGTTGTTGCTTTAAAAATTCGTTGTACTCTGCTTTAGATATTGGACGTGGTGAAGAATGTGGTCTAGGACTTCTAGATCCATCACTTGGTGATAAAACTTTAGGACTTTTAATAGCAACTGGTGATAGATATTGCTGCTGTTGTTGTTGCAATTGCTGATCAATCTATAAATTAAGAATTAATACTTCAAGTTCATCATCAATAGTTAACTATACATACATCATTATTATTTTGTAAATTAGTTGTTGATGGCTGTTTCTTTAATAGGTGTAATTTAACGATGGTATTGGTATCGGATTTCGATCTGTTGTGTTTCATTCTAGTTGGTGTGGTAGTAGTGGTGACAGGTGGAGTCAAAAGTGTTGAAGAAGAGGAAAGTGGGGAGGGTTCAGTCGCATTGGGTGGTGATGAGTGTGTGTTTTTTAAAGTTTCATTGATCATTTTCTGCTGTTTCTTTAACTCCCTTTCACGCATCAACAGGGCATCCTTCTTCTCTTTGATGATTTGATTGAGTGTCTCCAGTGACTCACCCTCAAGAGGTGGCTCCCAAGACACAGTTCTTCTGTGATCATTACTGATACCTCCACTCATATTAATACTACTTCTCGGTGATAAGGTAGGTGAGGTAGTACCAACGAAATCCTTTGTTGTAGAGTTCATCAAACCTTGGATATGCTGTAGTTGTTGTTCCAGGCTAAGCTTGCTTCCAGATTTCTTCACTCTGGTTTGTGTTGAGGGAGACCATGTGCCATATGAGCCAGCAGTATTCCCAAGACCGCTCGTACTTGTACTACGAGATATCATCGCCGGTGACAATAATGGTCGACTGCCACTTACATTGGGTGGTGATGAGTGTTGTGGATATAAAATAGGTTGTTGATTGTAGGGATTATATTGTTGCTGTGGTATTTGTTGTGGTGTATACATTGGTTGCTGCTGTTGTTGGCTTGACCTAAACAAAGGACCATGAGAATTTGATCTCTTGTGAGTTCGTTTTTGATAATTGGAGGGTGAGACCTGTACAGTATTCAACATTGATGTAGGAGATGTAGATCTTCTGATATAATCGATCTGTACTTGTGGAGTTGGCTGTTGTTGTTGTTGTTGCTGCATTGATTGAAACATTACCTCCTCATCTATTGGTTGTTGTAATATCCTAGAGAACCCAGGTGAATGATATTGTTGTACAAAATGTATTGAATTATTATTAGATCCATTATTATTAGCATTATTATTATTTCTACTATTACTATTATTACTACTACTAATATTAGTAGAATTATTTGTATCTAAATGATCTTTATTCATTGTATTATCTATCTATATCTATATCTATCTTTTTTTCTATCTATTCGAATATAATAATAACCAAGCTTTATAATGATAAATGATTTGATTTGATTTGATTTGATTTAGTTTGATTTGATTTGTTGTTTAAAATTTTGAATATTATTATTTGAGTGAGTTAGTGTGTTACAATTAATTAATTTTGAGAAAGCAAGTGTGTTTGGAAAAGTACTACTAGTAAATAAATTTGTATGTGTATCTATCTATCTATGTATGTATATATGTATACGCATGTATTTATGCAATATAAATGATGAAGTGTTTTGTTTTGTTTAGCAATTATTTGAATTATTTTGATGTTGCAAGGATAGTTCCCACTATTGAATAAAAATTAAATTAAATCGTTTGCAATGACTGCATGAAGCTTTTAATAAACTCAACGACAAACCAATCAACAACCCCCATCGAAATAATTAAACTTGATCCTCGATCTAAATCGGGTTTACCTTACATTACTAAGGCTTCTCACTCAAAATATATAATAACAATAAATCATATCTTGTTTTTTTTGTTATTATTTTAATTATTACTAACTTTATTCTTATTATTATTATTACATCTAAATTGGTAACAACAACAACAACGATAATGATGATAGTGGCATATAAACAACAATATACCTAAATCACTCACAGCGCATCATTATATATATATATATAAATATGTAATAGTTGTGATTGAATTATAATTGATTTATAAATTCTTGGTTGTGGTTGATTCATTGTGGTTGTTGTTGGTGAGTGTTGTAATGTTACTGGCAGTGTCATCAGACGACCATTTCAATAGTGACAGCATTGAGGTACTTCTGGACCAAAACGATGGTGATGCTCTGGTGGGTGTGGATGGTCTTGATCTTGGGGTGTTTTGGTGTTGCGATCGATCACTCATATGAATGTCAATGGAATCCTCCTCGTCGTTGAGGAGATTACGATTCGATTTGAAGCTGAGCGAGTACTCTGAGAGTCTCTTGATAAACTTGGGAATTGCTCTTCTTGGAGTGGATGGACGGCTGTGAGAGTGGTGTGGTGGAGGTGGTGTTTGGTGATGATTGTGATGGAAGGTAGTTGATGCTTCGTCTGGGTAGTGTTGATCATTGCTTGGTCTACTAATTTGAGCAAGTGTCAGCTGCTCCACAAGTTTTTCCAACTCTTTGATTTTAGCATCACGGTCGAATATTCCCTTCTCCATCAAACGCATCTGGTCAATGAGAGCACGCATTCTCTTTTTGTCAACGATGTTGTCGGGATCAATATTTAAGTATTGCTCGTCTTGGCTTGGCTCCCACTGCAACTGTAGTAAAAGATCCTCTCTCTCGGACAGTAGATTTCTCTGGAACTTAAGCTGTTTTTCACGATCATCCAATCTGTCCTTGCACTTCTTGTATTTGTATCTCTGGTGGTAGTACTCATTGCGTATTTCAATGACCGACTCAATCAGCTCCTCCTTGGTCAACGATTTAATTTCATTGATATCATCGACTTGGTCGACATTATTGGCAGATTCACCGGATTCTTGTACGTCGGATTCATTTTGTGGCGGCACCTCATTGGTAGTAGCATCAGAATTGATTTGGACTTCATCGATTTTATTATTATTAGTATTTACAATCTCCAAGCTTTTCTTAATGTCTTGGTCATTTATAAAGTTATTATTTACTAAATCCATAGTTTCCATATTTTTCCAATTAACAATTATTAAATTATAATAATAATAATTAATAGTATAGATAAATATTGATTGATCCAAGACAGCTTGATTTGATTTGATCAAATATATTTGTTTGTTACCTCGAAACCAAGTATTTAAATCATAAATAGCAAGAATAGAATAGATTTAATTTATTTAAATAATTTATCATGATAATCATTATCACACTAATATTAATAATTACAATTATAATTATTATTACAATTATTATTATTAGTATTATTATTGTTATTACGTATCACATTGATGTGTTGAATAATTTTAAATAAATATTGACTCAATTTACAATATAACTTTTAAAATATAATTCACTCATGCATTCATCAATCAATCAAACAATCAATCAAATGCCATATTGGTACAGATTAAAATTAGTTTGTTTTCCTAACCGACGGAAATGAATGAATTATCGCTGATAGATGAATATTTAAAGATCATTTCTGATTTGCCATACAGTGTTATATATTGTTTAATTACTATTGTTGTTATTATTATTATTATTATTGTTATATTTGTGTTTTAAAATTACAATTATTTAATTATATATCATAAGATGCTTGTTGTTGTACAACTCAATCAATCACAATAAAATGTGAGTGAGTTTGGTAGATGTGGTGATTTGGTTGATGACAACAATGGTTGATTGATTGATTATTGCGGTATTTTGTTTTTTGTAACACTTAACTTTCAAACAGGTACAAAAAAAAAAAACACAATTCAAACATGTGTTTTTAGATATCAATAAAAAAAAATAAAAAAATAAAGATAATAATTAAAATTACTATTTTATTGTCATATTTAACAATGCAGTGAGTTTTAAGGTAATTCGAGCAATTGTCCCTAAATTGGACCAACTTTTGTAAATACTCATCTAGAAGATATTTTGTTTTTTTAGGGGTTTTTTTTTTGTTGTTTTTCTGTGATCACAAACTAAAAAAAAATCTATTTTTTTGTTTTTGGATAAATTCTATACTCTTTTTGAAATGATTGTTTTTAGGCAATTGTTCAAAGTTGGCTTTAGATATGGTATGGAATTTTAGAATGCCCATTATTTACGGATCAATGGGTTTCCTTTAAGGATACAATTAATTGAGAAGTTTTTCCAATTGGAGTGAAAACAACACCCCTATCCAATGTGAAAGTATGCTTTGCTGGAGTTGGTTTAAAAGATGTTATCATATGAAATAATTTCGTATCTACTCTTTTTTTGTTTTTTCTTTCCAAAAGGTTATTTAACTTCAATTCTGCAACAAGATCTAAATAGATTCAATTCAGAAATAGCTGATGACTAGTTAGAAGGTCGCAATCGGAATTGAAAAATAGGATTGATTCCATGGAGCTCCACATTTGAATTAATCATTTTGAATTTTCATATTATTTTTAATTCCTATTTGATGTTATTGTTATAAAATGTATTATTATAATTATTTATTAGTTTTTGTATTATTATTATTATGCAACTCGAGTCTTGGTAAGAGAAATTTAGAAGAAACTAACCAAATGTAATTATATTTAATTAATAATGAATGTTAAAATTGATTTTAGCCACTATTCCGATAGACATTAAAGGAGGGAGTGGTTCTTATGCCTCTAGCGCAACTGGATGTGCAGTGGTATTTGGTATTTGATTTTTGGTTTAATGATACTCTTTGGAACTCAGACTCGTCAAATTCAATCCAATTTCCCAAATTCACTGGTATCAAACAGCAATTTAAATAATGGAAATTCTTTTATGAAAGCTACTATAACATTTCCACCAGATTCAGTATCTGTATTAAATCTTAACATATCGAATACCGAATTGCCTTTGAAATTTGATTCCTTTGCCTCCCATCAATTATGAATGTCTATGTAATTATTAACATCTTTCTAATATTTAATTCCTCAACAACATTATTTTAATTTACAACATTTTACTTTGTAGCTGTTCCACAACCTTCAATTAATATTTTGGGTACCAATAGAATTTTTTAGAGATCCACTTACTTATTCCACTGGAAATCTCTATGTAAAAATAATACACAAGTATGCTCCCCAGCCCTATACATGTGCAACAAACAATACTCTATATACTTGCACAGTGAAGCAATCATCACCATCGGATTTCAGTTTTCGATTATTTCACTATTGCAATCACCTTTAGCCTTGTAACTTCATCAAACACTTACGAAAACCCACTGACTATTACAATAACAAACGTGATTGGCTTGAAATCTTCTTTAATTATTATTCCTTTTGTTCCAACACAGAGTAAGAGTGTAACCAATAACAATTGATTTATTCATTTATTAACTTTGACTTAGCAAATGCAAAATACTCTGCTACAATTTACCCAACTAGCATAAGTATTTTGGATTGTATACAGTACAATGCCGATTTTCCTGGATGTGAGACTCAATATGTTATAGATGTGACAAATTATGCATCTACATATACACAATACCTTCCAAAATCATCATTCTCCAGTGACCCACCAACAATTCGTCCAATTACCCACAGTGCTAATGTTATGACCTATGTAGCAAGCACACTTTTAGGACCTCAAACAACCAATAGATTTGGTCTTTTTGATGGTAATGGATATCTAGGTGTTGCACTTGATCCATATTTTACATATTCAGGTAAAGTAAAAATAAAGATCAAATTGACATACACTTTTTGCTAACATCATTTCCCTTTAGTTAAGAAATATGCTGCATTCACCACTAGTTCACTAGCTATTTCAAACACACCAAAGACTTTACTGTGGAGATTTAGTGGTACAATGAAATTTACATCTAATAATGAATATTTTGGATTTAGATTTTTAGAGCCAGACAACATTTTCTATCAACTAGGATATCCATTTGGAATTTCCTCCAAAGGACCTACTTTTTCTTTTTCAATTGCAAAGGGAATTTCCTCTTTACAAAGTGTTGCTGTCAATTTAAATGCAACTCAAATTGGATTGTATCAAAATGTTCTAACATCTACTCCAACTGGATCGAATTTAGGTAAGTATTTTGATATTTGTATATATTTATATTGGTTCTTTTCTAATTATTTTCATTTATTAGATAATGTTGCTCCTAAATTATTGGATATCCAGTACATAGCATTAAATACCAGCTCTTTAATTGTCAGGGTCAAGGCTTCTGATAATCTAAGTGGTGTTTATAAGATTGTTGTTAAAGGTGGTAATGGAAATAACCAAAATTGAACTTAGACAATATGATCTAGTCTATGGAACTAAACTAAATGGTGTCTTTGAAAAAGTTTATACCTATGTGAATGAGTTGAGCGTTACCGGTGATACCGTTATCATATATGATGAGGCTAAAAACAGCCAAACCTTCTCCAGATCTACTACAGTTTTAGAAACAGGAAACTCATTCCCTCTTGTTCCACAGAAATGTAAGTTATTTTATTGTTTAAAAGTTTCTTTTTATTGACTTTAATATTTCATCATCAATACAGTTAGTGTTTATCCAGATCAAATAACATTCTTTGAATTTACTCCAAATAATATTGATACTAGTTTACAAATGACCACATGTACACTCAGATATAATGTTTCCAATGCTGATCCCACTTTTGTTCCTGTCATTAAATTATTTACCTCCATATCGATCCCGAATTTAGAAATAGATACATCTTTACTGGATCATTCAGTTTATCCCAACGTCTTTATGTCATCGATTTCAAACTCCCATTGAAAATGGTCCCAACCTCTGTTGAATATACTATTCCTATGAGTCCATTCTCTTGGAATCCAAGTTTATTATACTCATATATAGGTGGTTCAGCATTATTTAAATGTTACTCAAGTAGTAAGTATACAACATTATTATTTTATCTTTTTTAAAATTACTAACCATATTTTAGAATCTGATGAACAAGGACCCATATTGGCACAAGCTTTGCTGCACTTACTTCCTCTGTTAGTTTCAAATTGAATCAAGTACCCAAAATCACATGGCTTCTTACTATACAAAACTATTGCAAGTCCATTCAGCTATGGAATTTTAGAGATTAACAGTGATCTCGATCCAATGAATCAATCTGTCAGATTTGATCAATCAAATCTTAATTCTCAAGGAAAGTATGAAGTATCCTTTACTCTTGAAGCAAACTGCGCCGATCAAGTATTCACTCCCAGCAATCTTATACTGGTCGATGGTAATGGTTACCGAACTGATAAATCTGGTAAAGGTTTAGTGGATTCAGTATTAAGAAGTAAATTCTATTTTAATGATGGATATCCTATTTCTGTTACATGCGCAAGTAAGATCTATTTTTATACTTTTATATACATCAAAATTAACTAACATTGTAATAATTTTTATTCAGGACCATCTACTGACAGTGTATCCCCAACAATTGTGTCATTTGATTTCAATCCAAAAGAAATTGATGTTGGATCTCAAAAATAGATCAGTGTATTTCCAATTCCAGGTTAGAGATATATCTTCTGGTCCAATCTAGAATCCACATTCCAACCATTTACTTAACTAGCTTATATGATGAAATTCTTTCCTTCCCAGTAAATTTAGTTAGTATCAATTTCAACCGATGCACTCTATGATTTAAATATACTTTACCATATGGATTTTGGAATTGGAGGTACATTAGTATCTGTTTATGGTATTACTGATATCCAACTCAACTTCATTGGATTGAGTGGAAATGACCTAAATACAGCTGGATATCCCTATTTTTATCCAATACTACTCTTATTCAAACATCACATATTTAGAATCTGCAACCAATGTATCGGTTGTTTGGTGGACCAGTGACAGTATTTGGTAAAAGATTTGGTCTATTACTTTCAGAATTTGAAGCATTCATTCACTACTATGACACCAATCCATTTGTTAAAATTACTCCAACACTTCTTCTCTGGCACAGTTTTGGCATTCAATGTAGCTGCAATTCCAAAAGGAGCTATATTAAAGGTTGCAGTCAAAGGTTTAGAGTCCAACTTATTATATATTAATTCCAATGGTAAGATATTTAAATTAATAATTCTAAAAGGAAGTTTCTAATATTTATGTCTTTAGAAACCATATGTTGAGCCACCAGCTAAAGAACCAAATTGTAACTGCAGAAAATAATTGTTCAGGGAAACTCGTACTGCTTCTCAGATTATTGCAATTGTATTAAAGGATGGGGGAACTTTCGACTGCTCCAAAGGTATTATAATTCAATGATCCATTTTATTAATGTATATAACATAGCTCTTTAATAAATTTAGAACTTTGTACCTTTTGAACCTCACCCAATCCAAATGATCCAACAACTCTGATTTTTGGAGGTAAATCTCTGTAGTAAGGTTAGAGAGGTCAATAATTGGAGAAATTGTCAAGGATTATAAATCTCAACTGATGCTTTGGACTCCTGATTATTATCCGATGACTATTCTAAAACAACCCAATATACTGCCACTCTTCCTGACACCAATACCAACGTTACAGTTTTCCATCCAATGGTTCACAGAACCTAAAAAATGTTACTTTTGCCGGAAAAATATTTACTATGGGAGCCTACACCCTTAAATACTCCATCTATCTCTCACCATATACTTTCCATCAAGCTTGAACAATCTGCAAGTGATCATGTCTGCCGAACTAGAAAACCGACGAGAGCTCCTGTTCATCTAAGAACTCAGGAGGTCTGAGTGATACCGAAAATAAGTTGGATCAAGTTGCAACTCAATGGAAAAACATTGTATATGAGATTCCTCACAGTGGCAGACAGTGATGGACGTCCTGTTTCCATCAAGAATACCATTCTCGATGGTTCTCCAAACACCACCGACAGTGCACAGAAATCAAATGCCATCATCGGTATTAATGTGGCCCACTATGAAATTTTATTCTTTGATCGATCCCGATTTTAGCAATGCTGCTTATCGACACCCAAAACGAAAGATTCCAAATGTTCCAGTAAATCCAAAGGTGGACTGTCAAAGAATGCCCTTATTGCCATCATAGTTTGTGCTTCGGCCTTTGGAGTGGCAATTGTTGCTATGACCTGCCTACTCGATCAGAAGACACATCCTTAGAAAGCAATTGAATCAAAGACTCAGCTCCACCAGGACTGGCAAACAATAAATGAAAATTAACAAATTAAATATAAATAATATATACATATATATATAACCTTATTAATATTAACAAAAAAATTAATCTAAAAATATATATATTTACAACTTATATACAAACGGCCGGTTTAACAAGTAGTTTATTGTGAAACCGCTAAGGATGATGGTTTCATCATTCAATGACAGTTTCATCATCTGTTTGATTCGAAAAAACGAGTAAAAACAAAACCAACAGCACCGAATGGTTCTGGTGTTGCTAGACAGATCACTTGATCAACGGTGCCAGAGGATTTTAACTCTGAAATAGTAATCTTGAGGTCCAACCGGCACTGCGACTATTATGTTCTTGGGATGATGTACTTTGAGCGATTCGATTGCTGCTTTCATTGTAGATCCAGTTGCTATACCATCATCCACCAACAAAATAGTCTTGTCTTTAAAAATCTACAGGAGGTCGGTTTCCGCGATAGACGCGAAGTCTTCTCTTTGACTCCTCACGCTGCTTCTCCATCTCGGAATCGAGATACTTTTTGAGAATACCGAGCTGTCTGATAAGTTCATCATCAAAGTATCCTTTGCCGTCCTCGGCGATAGCGCCAAACAGCGTACTCCTATTGAAGGGGGCACCGATCTTTCTGGGAACAACAATGTCCAGAGGCAATCCCAAATCCCTCGCAATCTCATAGGCCACAGGCACACCACCTCTGGGCAGACCAACAACAATGGTATCAGGGCTTGATTTGAAGCTTAAAAGTTTATTCCTCAACGTTTGCCCGCATCTTCTCTATCTTTGAATAACATTATTTCATACTAATAAGTTATTAATTATTATCATAATTTAAATAATAATAAAGATATTTGGTGGTTAATTTATGAAGTTAACTTTATTGTGATATTAAGTTATTATCTACTATTCAAGATGAACCATATATATTATATTATATAAATATATGATGTTAATTAATTTGAAGCAAACTTTGCTTTTGCATTAACATAATACAACATTATTCGAAAAAACTTTCTAAAATTGGAAAATAAAATGATTTGTCATTGGACTAAAATGTGTTGTTGTTGTGGGAACATTGCTATATATGAGGTGACATAAAAGCCCAATGATTTCTCAGTTTTTTTAAGATTATCAGATTTTTAATATAAATAAATAAATATTCGTGCAATAAAATAAAAATAATAATTGTTTTGTTTTTTGTTTTTGTTTTGTTGTTTTTGTTGGTTGTTTACACATTTTCAAAAAACAAAACAGTTATTAGATATTATGGAAGCTCTCACTCCTTCTTTTATAAAAAATAGTGCAGAAAAAGAAAAATCTCCCCAAAAAAATTCGATCATGAAGAAATTGAACAAAATATAAAATAAATTTAATTCAATTTCAAAATTTCATGAAGCCCTGGTTGCTAAACCCAATAAAGTATCAAGCTTTTAAAACTTTTGAAAGTGAACCCAATCTTTTAAACCATCACCACCAGACAAATAAAATTATTTAAAT